>JARHVA010000527.1:20000-45000 GCA_037957365.1 Torreya grandis | reverse complement strand
TAGTGGTTTGAGAAGGGTTATCTAATATATTCCCTAGAAGTTTCTCAATTTGGGTTACCAAACCTGTGTCTTTCTTGATGAAGTCATTGACATCATTGCTCTAAGGGATCAAATCCTCTTGTTTATCCACCAAAATTTCAATGAAGATGTCCAAATGTCTAACTTTGATAATCTTGAGGTCTAAGGCCTACTTTGTCTTATGTACCTTGATGAGCTCCTCCATCTGAGCTTGAAAATTTTGACATTAAGTGATTAAGGCTTGTTACATCTCAATTTAAAAGTTTAAAGCACTCAATCTAAGCTTAATGCTTTTCAAATTATCAAATGCATCCATCAAATATTTATTCAACACTTGCAATACATCCTCAATAATTGAAAGGAGGATATGAGCTTCTAAATCTTGTTTTTGTTTCTCTAAGTTGAGAACCCTCTATTTCATTCCCTAAACTCTAGCCAAGGTCATTGTTGATTGGGCTAGTACCATACTAGACACATTTTCTTGAAATATAGGATGTTCCCATGCTGCTTGCCTTAGAATAGGAGTTAAGCCCATAAATAATTCCACCTTTTGAATGGTGAACTCCTCAGTACCAATAGTAATGTTCTTGGTCACTACTCTCTTAAGAGTTGATGTTTCTAGATAAGGGTTAGACTCCTTTACCTATGGCTATTCAAGAGTCTCTACATTTGAACTCACAGAGGCTTCTAGGGTGTCAATCCCTTGGCTTTCCTTATAATGAAGGATCTTGATGCTTCTCTGCTTTTCTATTCAAAATATCCTAAATCAAGGCTTGACATTATCTTGAACATCCATGTTAGTTCGAGTTAAATCTATTGAAGGAGAAAGAGATGGGATTTTTTACAACTTCCTATAAATAAACCAATAAAGAATAGTTAGTCCATAAATAGGATTATCATCATTGAAGAGGTTAATTTCACTAGTAGGGTGAGTGAAAGTTAACCTAGGCCTTTTCCTTACAGCCAAAGGAACTAAGGCCAATTCAACCTATATATTTCCTCCATCTAATGGAACTAATTCTTTATTTAATTCCCTAGATGAATCCTCTTCTTTATCACAACCATAGGTAGCTATGATGTTAATAAGGGTGATTTCCACTATTTCTCTAGTTTCCAAATAAATCATGCTAATAACCTCTATTGGGGAAGAAGACCTTATTGGGGATGCTTAAATTTGGGGAACTTCACCATGTATAATCTCTATGCTAGAATCCTGAATCACATCTTTAAATTTTTCCTTTACATCCTCAAGTTGCCCAACCTAGGGTGACTTTGCCAATTCTCTTTGCTGAGGCTTAGAAGATTGTCCTCCAATAGGTGGTTCTTGATGTGTAGTCCCATATGGTCCTAAAAATAAATGATAATGCAAAGAATGTAGTTTCCATATTTCTCTTGAGGGTTTAATATCTATGACCAACCTATGTTCTAATTTGATGTTATAATTTTTAACCCTAGACATGACTTCTTCAAAGTTCCTTGCCTTTGTGTAAATATCATCTCCCACACCTAGCTGATGTTTGTACTCAGTCTTTGGGACTTTTTTATCCTATATATGGTTATCCACTCTATCATTGGGGTCCCACATCTTAAGATCATCTGGTTGGAAATCAAAAGAGTTCTTGTGCACCACCATGATCTCCATCTATTCCAATCCTTGATTACAATTCTACTAATGTCCAATGGAAAGGGATGAACCTGAGCTTTCTTATTCTTCTTGCAGTGCCAATCCATTCCTTGGGAGATTTGATAAGTAATTTTATATTATACAAGCTTACTGGGAACATATATAGGAAATCTATATGTTTGGACCATGATTCCTTCTATCCTTATTACAATGCAATATTTATATAACCACACATCCTCAATGGTCTCCACTTGTATTTTGATTAGAGAATGAAGCATGGGCATAGGGATACCAATGATTGCCTCAAAAGTGACTAGGAAAATACCATCATATATGAATTTCATGTGAGTCCTATATTTGAATATATATAATTTAGATTAATGATGGGAAATGGTAGTTCTACTATCAGGGGACTAATTTTAGATGTCAGGGAAATTAATAGAGGCTAAGAGTGAATCCAAGAGGTAAGAAAAAAAAATTGCTTGGAGGTCTTTCTCCTTATGGTTATAAATTGTTTGGCCAAGAAAAAACTTATTAAGTCTCCAATGAGAGGGGTTAATTTCCACTCCAACATGCAATGGACATAATATACCTAGACCTTACTCAAATAAGTTATAGAAGAGGAAGCAAAGGATCTATTCAATAAATTCATAACTACCCTAACACCCTCCCTGAATTAGATAATATTAATCTCACCATTAGCGGTCCTAAACAAATGGGAACCTTGGATTAACCAAGGTGAGAGGAATAAATCTAGGTTTTTAGAATTTGTCTATTCTCTCAAGGAAGAGAGATCGACATGAGGCAAAGGGAGATTATAGTAAGCCTCAAATGCCATGGGAGATATACATACAAATTTCTTGATACTTCATTAATAATCCATTATCCATCTAAAATGTATTCAATGGAAATAGGAACAAGAAGTTTAATGTAATTCATTACATCTAGTTTAGTAGTTACATGGTGAAGGCCTAGCAGCTAAATTGATACTATGTCTTTATATCTTTGGTACACCATACAATTAATTTTTTATCCTAGGAAATTGGTTGCAGCTCTTATATAAAGAAGAATAATTTGGATCAATTTCTTATTCCTTACACATTTAAGGATGATAAATCTAACTCTGTGTCTCTAAAGACCCTTCACCATCTAAAGTTAGGTAAAGCTCTAGTTCAATTTTCATCTATTGCCTACCCACTACCACTAATAAAACTAAATTGTAGTTAATGAAAACAAAGATCTCACTAAGGCACTTTCTTTAAATTCAATTTTTACTTACTTTTATTTTTGTTTGATCAATTGAACCTACTTAAATCCTTTTTTATAGAGGTTTTAGGGTTTTTAGCTTTAATGTAAAAAATATCCAACTTTTGATTTCATACGTGCCTCATTTGATGGGACCTTATTCTCATGTCTTTTGCATTATCAAGCATAGGATATATTTCATTTTGATCTTTCATACCTACGTGGAGCTTATGTGGTAGGGTTACATGCCTTTTGTGGCAAATATCATAAATGCTAGTTGAAAGTTAGTCATTAGCTTTCAAAAGTCCTCTTTATTTTTCTTTGAAAAATTGAATCTAGGTCCTTACATTTCATTGGTATATTGATTTATAATATCACTAATTATACCATGTGTTAAGCTCGTGAGGCCTTTGAAAATTCATCAACTTCATCACACCATTGAATCAAATCCAGTGAACAAGAGATCACCGTTGGATCCTGGCTAGGGCTAGATCATTAACCGCATTCTTTTTCTAAAAGGACTTCAGGCTTGACACACCATTGGATCAAATATAATGAACAAGTGATCATCATTGGATCTTTTAATATTCTTACATTTTAATTAGTTTCATGATTATATAAATCTTAGGCTTAAAAACATCATTAAGAATTTTATGTTTAAAAAAACACAAAATGAGTTAGGCTAAGATATTTATATACTAGATTTGTCTTTGTAAAAAGATAAGAATTTATTTAAAATGTTTTTTATAAATTACCCATTTGATTAGGATTTAAAAAATATCTAAGTTAAATTTTATGGGTTTGGTCATGTCAAATACATCCTCATAGACAACAATGATGAGAGTGAACATATCAAATTTAAGACAATGGAGTTCCCATGGCTTCAGGGATTGTCTAGGTTAAATTTGATGGGTTTGATCACGTCAAATACATCCTCATAGATGTCAAATTATGGGAGTGAACCTATCAAATTTAATACAATGGAATTTATTGATCTAATAACTGAATGTCACATGCAAATCCCTCATGAGTTCCTGAAGCTTTAGATTTAATTCACACCATTAGATTAAAAAATCCAATCAAGTAATCATCATTAGATCCTTATCGGGGCCCAAATCATTAATTTTATGCCTTTATAAAAGAATTTGAGCTTTATGCACCATTGGATTAAATCTATTGAACAAGTGTAAAGTGTTAGATCTAGAAAAGCACAATAATTTTAAGTTAAAACCTTATCTACATAAAATTTCTTGCTATATTTTCCTATGAAGGTTTAAATTCAAACTTCTAGGTTTTATTGCTTGGGAACCCTGACTTCTTCCATAGAACCTATAATTAATCACCTTGAAAATGATTATTTAGCAACATTAATCTATAAAATATGATCATTAATCAGATACACTAAGGTTCATGTATTTTTTAAAGATTGACCTACCTTTAAAATTCAAGATCAAACAATATTTCACACTTATTCTAGAATATAGAGGTTTTAGAAATAATAAAAATGATCCCCTTTTCAAAAACAAATAAATATGTGGGTATGTTGGTCTCAATAAATGGTGATTCACAGGGGCAACATAGTAATATGTCGGAACACAAGGCTCTAGTTAAAACTTGTACATGAATTTGATATCCCATTTAGACATATACTATTTCCTGAATCAACTTTTGATTGGAACAAGTTTATTATGTATAAAATTTAAACTTAGATATTAAAACATAAACATGTAGTGTGTACTTTAATTCCACTTACTGTTTATCATGAATTTCAAGAAATGTTTAGGTTCATATCCTTTTGGTCTATTACATTTAACTTTAAGTACTTTAGATATTCTTTAAGAATAATAACTCTTAATTTAGGGGAGGCTTGGGTATTTCTCTATTGCCAACCAGGTGTCTATATCCCTGATAGAGATACCTTTGGTTCCACTCAAGGTCTTTCTCCACTTCCAACTAGGCATCCATAGACCCATTAAAGATTACCTGAATCACATTTGCTTTTATTTCCATAGATTTTGAAATGAGTTTTTTTAATACATTTTCTAGGTCCTTTTGCAAAGGTTAGAAACCAATATAGCCTATTTTTATGGATTTCATAAAATGCTCTGGCATTAATATACTCTCCTTTAATTAAAACTTTAGTCCATGACAAGGATGTGTGTTAAGTGTAAACATGAATATGAGTTAATAAATTAAATTCACATTGTATACATATGATTCTTCTTAAAACTAAGTTTTGATGAAAAATAAGGTTTAACTCTTTGTAGGATAATAAATTATTATACCAATTTACACTAAATCCACTGGTTGCTTCATACTACTTTATTGCCAACCATGTTCACTTTTGTAAGATTTATACTCACACTTTTGAGCAATTTCAAACCAAAAAATAATACCATAACACTTTACCATAACCAAGGAACACCACCAAGCAATAAAAAAATAAAACAAAAACAAAACAAATATATAAAATCCTAGCAAGGAATAAAAAACAAAGCAAGAAAGCTAACTGACTAGCCTACCTATTCTAACTTTAACAATCTTACACATTCACTCCATGAAGACCCCCAATGGAGTAGAAACAAAGTAATGCTTGAGGTATTACCCATTGGTTGGTAAATTAAAATATAATCCTTGGATATTTTTCAACCTAAAAGTGTTGTTGCCCAAGATTTATGCAATTTGGTATAGACCAATCCATAAAGGGGTGAACTTACTATGTTTACCTTTAGGTTTTGATACTTTGTCCCAAAGAAGGACTAAGTCTCCTTGCCTAAATACCTTCACTTTAGATCTCTTATCAAACCATATTTTCATGGTTGATTGGTGTCTACTAAAGTCTATAAATGCCTTTTCTTGGTATCTTCCATTTGAATGATGTCTAATAGCCTAGAATTAACAACTTCTTGGTTGTCCTCCATGTATTATTTCATGAATGCGAATATAGGAAAATTCAAAGTGATGGGAAATATAGGATCCTGACCATATACCAATAAAAATGGTGAAGCCTTAAGAGTTTGTTTTATCCTAATTTGATCTACCCATAATGCAAACTTAAGAAGTTTATGCCATGTTCTAGATCTATCTTCAATAGATTTCTTGATAACTTTCAACAGATTTTTATTTGTGGATTTAGAAACACCATTTCTTTGAGGGTACATATTAGAAGAAAAATTGAGTACAATTCCTTGGTGATAAGCCCATTTTTTCATTTCAATAAAAATTAATGCAGATCAATTATCACAAACTAAATAAACTGGGGTTATAAATCTAGTACAAATATTTTGCTCTAAGAAATTGATCACCTCTTTTATTCTGCATTACTTAGTGGCTATTGCCTCAGTCCACCTAGTTTAATAATTTTTAGTAGCTAGGACATACTTATGACCTTTAGAATAATTGGGTTTGAATACTCCTATAAATTCTAATCCCCATTGTGAAAAAGGTTTATCCACCATCACAGGTTATAAAGGTATGGCTACCTTTGGCTCCTTTGTGCTAAAAAATTGGCATGAATGACACTCCCTCACGTGCTTATAAGCATCTTTGAAGAGGGTGGGCCAATAATATCTATCCCTAAGAATCTTGTGAGTTATGGTTCTTTCTGAAGAGTGTCCACTTCTCAGCCTCTCATGGATGGTATTCATAATCCAAGTTGCTTCTTCCTTGGACACACATCTCAAATAAATTCCCTCAAAGTTCCTCCTATACAAGATTCCATTATTGATGAGGTAATGAGATAATTTAAGCCTAAAGGCTCTATTTTTTTATATTATAAATCATGGGGTAAAAATACCATTGATAAGTAAATTTATAATAGATTCATACCACTCATTGGGTTAGAAATTTTGTTGATATAATTGCATGACTTGGAATTTTGGGTTAATACTAGCGATCATCTAAACTAAACCTTGGAATTTCACTAATTTGGATATTTTCATCTCTATATCATATTCTTTTAGAATTTCCATCCACTTTCCTCTTCTTTCTCAGAGCTCATTCGGACTCAACATAAGCTTTGTAGCTAGATCAGGTAATATGGCATGTAATTTATTTCTAAGGAGGTAATGTCTAAGTTTTTGTATTGCCTTTACCAATGTATTAGCTTACTTATCAATCATATAATAATTCACTTCTAAATTTTTTAAGTTAGTGCTCATGAAAGCTATGGGATGATCATTTTCATCAACTTTTTGAGTTAACACTACAACCATAGTATGCTCAGAAGTAAGCAAATATAGATAGAAATCATTTGAGAAATTAGGAATTATGAGGACTATAAATTTAGTAATTGACTTATTAATGTTATTAGAGGCCTTCTTAGATTCTTCATTATAATAAATTATAACATTTTTCTTAAGAATATCATTTAAAGGTTTGACAATCTCAGTGAAGCTTGAAATAAACTTCCTTAAAAAATTAATCTTGCCAAAGAATGACTTAATTTATTTTTGGCTATTGGGAAATCCAATTTTATAAATGTCTTATAATTTATTAGGATCTACATAAATCCAATCTTTGATAAGGATATGTCCCAACAATTTTCCTTCAGCGACATAGAATATACTTTTCTTGGGGTTAAGAGATACACCATACTTTCTACATCTATCACATACTTGTCTCAAATGTACAAAATGTTCCTCTCTATTTCTAAAAAATATTGTAAGATCATCCATATATATGATGACACAATTTCCAAATAAACCTTAGAAATCATGACCTATGGCCCTTTGAAAGTTGCTCCTGCATTAATTAATCCAAAAGGCATTCTCTTGTAAGCATATGTTCCCCATTTAGTAGTAAAAGTTATTTTCATCCTATCCTCTGGACATCATGGAAGATCATGAAATAGTTTGGATAACATAGTCTAGATAAGGTAAAGGATAATTATCCTTTTTAGATTCTCTATTCATATTCCTAAAATCTATGCACAATCTTATTTCTCCATTCTTTTTTTTGACTGGGACTAGGTTTGCCACCCAAGTCGAATGTCTAATAGGAAACACTATCCTTGCATCCAATAGCTTCTTGACTTCTTTAAAAATAATGGGTTCTAAAAGAAGGTTGACTAGCCTTTGCTTCTCTCTAAAAGGTTTACAACCTTCTTGAAGAGGTATAGTATGAGTAATGACCCTTGGGTTAAATATTTTTAAATCTTCATAAGACCAAGCAATTACATCCTTGTATTTTTTAAGCAAATCTATATCTTTTCTATTTTCCATTTTAGTGTAAGCCTTCCCTATATTCACCATTTAGGGTAATCATGTGGTCCAAGGTTCATCACATGATAATCTCTACCATTTACCTTAGTTCTTTATTTGCTTTAGAAATCTTGTCAAGAGCAAATAGTCTTTCCAATGAAATCAAAACTTTAGGTATCTTATTGTCACTTAATTGGATGATTTTACCATTAAGTTCTTCCTTAGGAAAATTTTCATTAACCTCATCAATAATGTGAGCTTCAAAATCTCCAAAATTAGTTAAGAAATCTATGATTTGTTGATCATCATTGAAAACTTGGAAATGATTTACATTGTTATAACTAAAAGACATGGTACTAGTTCAATACTAATGCTTTAAGAATCATGATTAGGCATGAGGTTAGTTGTAATAGAGGCAAGCTCATCAGTAGCTTTTCTTTTCTTTTCTTAGAATAACTAAGATGTTGAAGGCATCAAAATATTTTATTAAGTTCCACACCCTAAACTTATATCTTCTTAAGTAAGACAATTTGCACTAGTATATACTCGTCACTTGGTTAACCACAAGTTTAGAGTCTCTATAGACAAGGATTTCCTTAACTTTGTGCTTAATAGAAAACTACAATCTAAGTATGTGATCCTCATTCTCATCTAAATTATTGGTGCAAGGAAATTATAACTTATAAGCTACATGGTATTTCTTTTTTGAAGGATCCATCAACACAATACCAGCTCTTGATCCTGATTTGCATTTGGCACCGTCAATATATAACTTCCACAAACCAAAAATTAAAGGAGAAATCTTGGAAATTAGTTCTT
Source organism: Torreya grandis (assembly GCA_037957365.1). Classification (NCBI taxonomy): domain Eukaryota; kingdom Viridiplantae; phylum Streptophyta; class Pinopsida; order Cupressales; family Taxaceae; genus Torreya; species Torreya grandis. The sequence goes on along the minus strand of JARHVA010000527.1, from coordinate 36,093 downwards.
TTACAATTTCTAAAGTGAAAACTCCCATATCAGAATCTAGGAAATTTACCCTTTCATTAACAACATTATATTTGATTATCATGTGTTTCATCTTAGGTTCCCTTTCCACTCTTATTTGATTTGGCACACCTTTACAAAGAAGCCACAAGTGTGAGAAATCAGTAGACATATATCTATTTAAGGCCTCAGTCCATTCTCTACTCAAATGCAATCCATAATCACTAGGTATTTATACCACTTGGATATCAATGAATTATTGAACCCTAGGTTCACTAGCCAACTATATATGCACATTCAATAATTCTCCTATAACCTTAACTCTAGATTTATCTAATTGAGTGACTACCCTATCAAAATTGATTGGAGTTAACTTGAGTCATTTGCATATCCCAATAAGAATAATTTTGGTTGAGGCTCTAGAATCTAAAAGACAATTATAAACATTCTTCCCAAATATCTTGAATGTAAGTAGAAAAGGTGGAGACTTTGCTTTGATTATTTAATTAATTACATTTTCACTATCATTCTTAGGGGGCTTCCCAATTTTCTTGGACAAAGATTCCAAGAGTAAGTCTCTTTGTTCTATGATCTGAGTTAGCTCATGTAGAGTGATATTGGCTTTAATCCTTTTCATATCCTCCACAATATTATATCCAATTTTTCTTGGAGGATCAACTATTAGCTTAGAATAAATTCCTCTAGGGGGTTCATGATTATTTTTTGATACAATGCCTAGAGGGGTTCCATAATTATTAGGAGGGGTAGATGTAGTCAATGGTTGTTTTTGTTCCCTATTTCTCAGAGGATATGTATTAAAAAATTGTTGGAATGCTTTAATCTCCTCAAGAATATTTTTAGGCTCGCTATCCTCTTAAAAAGGGAATTGAAAAGTTTCCACTATATGCAATTGGTTAGATGGTTTAGATTCAAAAGAATTTGTAGCAACATCTTTGTTTGGAACCAATTCAAATGTGTCAATTTCTTCCTAAAAAGCTTTAAAGGATTTACAAAACTCAATGCAATCAATCTCACCATGCTTGGAAGTAGCATGCACCCTACAGTAATCTGGTAAGGCAATATCAATGAGGTTTATATCCATATTATTTTTACTAGAGGAAGGCTCATTAGATTTGTTATTGTAGAAACTATCATTTTGAAACATATTCCCAGGCCTATTGAACTTTTGAAAAGTGAGGTTCCTTCCAAAATTGTCATTAGCATTACCAACTTGTTTTTGAAATTACAAAAAAATAGTGCTAAGCTTATACTATTTTTAATATAGACTCATTCTCATTTTTTTGAACATCAACATTTTGACCTTGGTTACTATCGATGCCACTGATAGCCACTAAATCCTTTTGGTCATTGTCATGAAATCCATTGGTAACTTTATGGCTTAAGAAACCTAAATTTTGATTAGGGGTAGCATGACTAGTAGGCAACACATTCAAAGTAGGGAATTGGTTTAATGTTATAGTATTTTGGTTATTATTTGGGAAAAGGTTTAATGTAAGCATTTAAGGATTAAAATTTGGGATATAATAAGCCATCTATCCTTGGGGTTACATTTGGTCACTAATAACCACTACTTCAGAATAGGCTTAAGTTAATATGATGATAAGTGGAAGGGCTCTCTTCAGAAACACAAAAGTCATGGGGTCAACGGTATCTTTAGAAACCTCCAAATCTAAAGCTTTGTTAGGTTTATATGGATCCATGGTCTGACTAAACATATTTCGTAACCTAGCATTAAAGGACCTAATAGGTTAACTTGTATCTCTCTTAATAGTTGTAAATTTATGATAGATGACACAAGGGCTTATGATCTTTCCAAATTGATTAATAAAAATAGTGTCAAAGTTATTCCATGAGATAATACAATTGTCAAGCAGATTAAGGAACTATTCATATCCATCATCTTTAAACGTAAACATGAACAACCTACATGCTACATCTTCATGAATAAAATTTAATAATCTTAATGTAGATTTGAAAGATTTAACATGTTCTTCGGTAGTCATAATACCAATTGGACTAAATATTGGCAAATATTTTTTAGGATTACATGGTAAATCATGAACTTCACTTGGTATATTGATAGGGGAAATTATAAGCCATGCCATGTTTATATGAAGATCAAGCATAGGAATCCCTTACAAAGGTGATGATGGTAGAGATTTATAATACCTACGCTTACCTCTATCTTTCCTAGCCTTTCTATGAATTTCTAGTTCGATCAAGGGTTCTCTAGTCTTTGAATGTGATCTCATCCTAATCCTTGGTAATTCCATCTTGAAGACTAAGGATCCTATTTTAAAACATGGTGTAACACATTATTTTCCAAATATTAACAAATAATGTGCACACTAAGATTAATTTACAAAAATTTGTTCATAAGAGGAAAAAGGACATCAATATTTAACTAAACAAGTTTAAAGATGTACTGAATTATGTAAAGATGACCAATCTTTACAATTTATGACTTAAATAAACCTCTTATTTTCAAATAATTATCAATTTTAAACAAAATAAGTCATCTTAACTCCAAATAATAATAAATTCTTAACAACAAAATAAATATTTCTATAAAGTTCACCAATCTTTACACAATTTATGCTAAAATAAAAATAATCATGTAAAACATAGAGTAATTTTAACCAAATACACCTAAAATATATTATCTTTAATGAGGCCCTTCTTCTAGCACCAATAGAGCTTCTCCTATTGATGCTTCAAAATGTACCACAGGTTTTCTTCAGTGTTGACAAACACTACTTATTTTAGGATTTGAAAAATCCAAGGCATGAGTTGTAGTTTGTGACAATTCAATGATGTCTGTGGTGGAAATAAGAGCATAGTATGAGAACTATCCACAATATTTTTTTGATTTAGTGTTTAGGAGCCACCAGCGTTTAAATCTTTAGATATTCAATAGTTTTTGATGACTTAGAATCTAAACTAAATGAGTATTAACAATGATCTTTAAGTTAGAATTAATCTTGATAAAAATAACAAAAGAGAAGGGTAAAGTAAGGAATAAATGTGATTATAGGTTTTCATCTCAAATATTATGACAAAATTCTAATTACTTTGAGCACATTTAAACCAAATTATGTTATTAAATATAATTAGCTCAAATTATATCAAAAATTAGGCAAAATTCAAAGGAAAAATATGAATCATAAGTAAGAACCAAATTTACTTTAAAGATTTGCTATTATGATCTAAATAACCTAAGTACATCCAAATATAGAGAAAATAAAATGAATTATACTCGATATCTTTACAGTCAATTTAGAATTTAGAAAAAATTAACAACCTTATGATAAAGAATGTAACTTAAAAAAATAAGAATAATTTAAATTCAATATGACTATCTGCAATTGAGAGGTAGCATGGACATTCACCAAAACTATACAAATAATCTTTTTAGAATTCCTTAGTTGTATTAAATTCTCTTAGTATACAATTACTCAAAAACTCTCCCTTATAAACGGTAACCATCTACATATTTATAGGAAACATAGGTGGTTACTAGTTAACTTTCAACATATCAACATGTAGATAAGGACAATTTTCCTTGATATAAAACTACAATGTGGAAGGTCACATACCAACTTGATAAGAAAGAGTATATGCTAACAGACTAGCATATACTTTAAAAAAAGAATATTATTTTAATAATTTCATTGGTGGGTCCTTAAATTAGCCATGTTTGAGGAATTCTTTCACCTTGGTATATTTCTCCTTGATTAATTCAAAATCCACTATAGTCTTCATTAAACAATCCTCTTCTTGATCTACCAACTTGTCAAATTCATTATCAGCCCAAGACACAAGTTCCTCAATACATTGTGCTTCTACAATTTGCTTCTTTGTAGAAATGATGATATCAAGAATATTTTGGTTGTCCTTGGATGAATGACCTATTTTTCCTCTGATACCCTTGATTTGAACACCAACCTTTTGCTTGAATTCTTCATCACTAATCATGCCTATAATAGTGGTTTGAGAAGGATTATCTAATAGATTCTCTAGAAGTTTCTCAATCCAAGTTACCAATCTTGTGTCTCTCTTGATGAAGTCATTTAAATCCTTGCTCTAGGTGATCAAATCCTCTTTTTTATCCACCAAAACTACCATGAATATCTCCACATGTCTAAGTTTGATAATCTTGAAGTTTAAGGCCTACTTTGTCTTATGTACCTTGATGAACTCCTCCATCTAAGCTTGAGAATTATGTCATTGAGTGATTAAGGCTTGTACCATCTCAATTTTATGGTTTAAAGAACTCAATCTAATATTGATGCTTTTTAAATTATCAAATGTGTCCATCAAAGATTTATTCAACACTTACAATACGTCCTCAGGAATTGAAAGGAGAATCTGAGCTTCTAAATCTTGTTTTTCTTTCTCCAAGTTGAGAATCCTATGTTTCATTCCCTGAACTCTAGCCAAGGTCATTATTGACTCAACTAGTACCATACTAGCCACATCTTCTTTAAATATAATATGCTTCCCTACTACCTATCCTATAATAAGAGTTAAGCCCATAAATGGTTTCACCTTCTGGAAAGTGAACTCCTCAACACCAATAGTAACCTTCTTGGTCACTACTTTCTCAAGAGTTGATGTATCTAGATTGAAAAGGACTTGAGGGTGGTTAGACTATTTTACCTATGGTTATTCAATAATCTCTAAATTTAAACTCCCATATGCTCTTAAGGTGTCAATCCCTTGGATTTCCTTATTATAAAGGATCTGGATGCTTCTCTTTGCATGTCTATTTAGAATATCTTAAATCTAAGGCTTGACATTATCTTAAACATCCATGTCAACTTCAGTTAAAGCTAGTGAAGGAGAAAGAGATGGGATTTTTTGCACTTCTCATAATAAAACCAATTAGGAATATCTCATCCATAAATAGGATTCTCATCATTGAAGAGATTAATTTCACTAGTAGGGTGAGTGAAAGTTAACCTATGCCTTTTTATTGGACCTAGAGGAACTAAGGCCAATTATGCCTATCTATTTCCTCTATCCAATGGAACTAATTCTTTTCTTGATTCCCTAGATGAATCCTCTTCCTTATCAAAATAATAGGTATTTATGATGTTAATAAGGGCACTTTCCACTATTTCTCTAGTTTTCAAAGTAATTATGCTAATAACCTCTATTGGGGAAGAAGGTCTTGGTGGGGATGCCTAAATTTGGGGACATTCACCTAGTCGATGCTCCATGTTGGACTCCTAAATCAAATATTTACATTTACCCTTTACATCCTTAGGTTACCCAATCATGCATGACTTTTCCAATTCTCTCTAGTGAGGCTCAAAGGATTGTCCTCTAATAGGTGGCTCTTGATGTGCAGTCCCAGTTGGTCCTAACAATAAATGATAATGCAAGGAATGTAGTTTCCATATTTATCTTGAGGGCTTATTATCCCTGATCAACCTATATTCTAATTTGATTTTGTAGTTTTTAATCCTAGATAGGACTTCTTCAAAGTTCCTTTCCTTTGTGTAAATACCATCTCCCACACCTGGTTAATTTTTGTACTCAATATTTGGGACCTTTTTATCCTAAATATGGTTAGCCACTGTATAATTAGGGTCCCACATCTTAATATAATCCAATTGTAAATTAAAAGAGTTCTTGTGCACCACCATGATCTCTAGCTATTTCTAATCCTTAACTAAAATTCTATAAATGTCCAATGGAAAGGGATGAACCTGAGATTTTTTATACTTCTTGCAGTGCCAATCCATTCCTTGGATGATTTGATAAGCAATTTCTTGCTCTAAAAGGTTATTGGAAACATATATATCTAATCTATATGGTTGGAACATGAATTATGGACAGAACCACACATACCCCATGATCTCCACTTGTCTTTTAATTTTAGGATGAAGCTTGGGTATAGCGATACCAATGATTACCTCAAAAATGACTAGGAATATACCTTCACATATGAATTGCATGTGATTCCTATATTTGATTATATGTAATTTGGAGTAATGATGGGAAATGGTAGTTCTACCATCAGGGGACCAATTTTAGATGCCAAGGAAATTAATAGAGGCTAAGAGTGAATCCAAGAGGTAAGACATCATAAATAATTGCTTGGAGGTATTTCTCTTGATGGATGTAATTTTTTTGGCCAAGAAAAAACTTATTAAGTCTCCAATGAGAGGGACTAATTTCCACTCCAACATGCAATGGATATAAGATACCCAGACCTTACTTAAATAAGTTATAAAAAAGGCACCAAAGGCTTTATTCAATAGTCATAGCTACCCTAACACCCTACTTAAATTGGGTAATAAGAATCCCACTATTAGGGGTACTAAAAACATGGGAACCTTGGATTAACCAAGGTGAGAGGAATGAATCCAGGTTTTGGGAATTTGTCCAATCTCTCAAGGAAGGGAGATCGACATGAGGCAAAGGGAGCTTATAGTAAGACTCAAATTCTATGGGAACTATACATGCAAATTTCTTGATACTTCATGAATAATCCATTCTCCATCTATTCTATAGTCAGCAAAAATAAGAATAAAAAGGTCGATGCAATGTATTACCTCTAGTTTAGTAGTCGCATGGTGAAGGCCTACCAACTGAATTGATACTAGGTCTTTATATCTTTGGTGTATTATAGCATTCTTCTTTTCCTCATAGGAAATTGGTTGCAACTCATCTATAAAGAACAATAATTTAGACAAATTTCTAATTCCATGCACATTCAAGGATGTTAAATCTAACTCTGTGTCTCTAAAGACCATTCCTTCACCATCTAAAGTTAGGTAAAGCTCTGGTTCAATTTTCATCTATTGCTTACCTGCCACCATTGATAACACTAATTTATAATTAATGAAAACAAAGATCTCACTAAGGCACTTGCTCTAAATTTAAGTTTCACTTACTTTTATTATTATGTTATCAATTGAACTGACTTAAGTCCTTATTTATAGAGGGTTTAGGGTTTTTATCTTTAATGGAAAAAATATCCAACTCTTGATTTCATACATGCCTCAAATTTGATGGGACCTCATTCTCATGTCTTCTACATTATCGAGCATAGGACATATTTCATTTTTATCTTCCATACCTATGTATAGATTATGTGGTAGGGTTCCATGCCTTTTTCTATAAATTTCATAAATTCTAGTTGAAGGCTAGTTGTTAGCTTTCAAAATTCCTCTTTATCTTTCTTTACAAAACTGAATCTAGGTCCTTACATTTCATTAGTCTATTGATTTATAAGCTCACTAATTATGATATGTGTCAAGCTCGTGAGGCATTTTAAAATTAATTAAATTCATGACACCATTGAATCAAATACAGTGAACAAGCGATCACTATTAGATCCTAACTAGGGCTAGATCATTAACCGCGTGATTTTTTTAAAAGGACTTTAGGCTTGATGCACCATTGGATCAAATCTAATGAATAATTGATCATCATTAGATCCTATAAGATTATTACCTTTTAATAAATTCCATGATTATATAAATCTTAGGCTTAAAAACATCATTAAGAATTTTATTTTTAAAAAAACACAAAATGAGTTAGGCTAAGATCTTTATATACTAGATTTGTCTTTGTAAAAAGCTAGGAATTTATTTAAAAGGTTTTTTAGAAATGTCCCCTTTGATTAGGATTTAAAAAATTTCTAAGTTAAATTTTATGGGTTTATTCATGTCAAATACATCCTCATAGACATCAAATTATGGGAGCGAACCTATCAAATTTAAGACAATGGAGTTCCCAAGGCTTCAAGGATTGTCTAGGTTAAATTTGATGGGTTCGATCATGTCAAATACGTCTTCAAAAATGTCAAATTATGGGAGTGAACCTATAAAATTTAATACAATGTAATTTATTGATCTAATAATTTAATGCCACATGTAAAGCCCTCAAAAGTTCCTAAAGTTTTGGCTTTAATTCACACAATTAGACTAAAACCTCCAATCAAGCAATCATCGTTGGATCCTTACTAGGGCCCAAATCATTAACTATATGCATTTATAAAAGACTTTGAACTTCATGTACCATTATATTAAATCTAGTGAACAAGTGTAAAGTGTTAGATCTACAAAAGCACATGAATTTTAAGTTAAAACTTGATCATGCATAAAATTTCCTGCTAGATTTTCTTATGAATGTTTAAATTCAAACTGCTAGGGTTTATTTTTTGGGAACCCATATAACCTATAATTAATCACCTTGAAAATTATTATTTATCAACATTAATCTATAAAATATGATCACTAATCAGATGCACTAAAACTCATGTCTTTTTTTGAAGATTGACCTACCTTTAAAATTCAAGATCAAATAATCCTTCACACTTATTCCAAAATACAGATGTTCTAGAAACAATCACAAGGGTCCCATTTTCAAAATAAAGAAATATGGGGGGGGTGTTGGTCTCAATAGAATGTTACACCTTGATGCAACATATTACTTACCCACTTCTCCATATTGATTATCTATGATTATTTTTTTCAAGGCACACAAAGATCTTACATGATCACATTTACTCTATTTTAACACATATTATGACATTTACACATAGATTCTAACCCACTAGGGGCATGCACCTATTATGAATTATGTCACATACTCATTTGAGACATGAATTTTCCATATAATAGAAGAATATCACTTAACTATAAAATATTTCACCAGTTTTGAATAACATGAATTTAAATATTAAGATCACATGAGATGAAGCTTATGCACACCACATTGTTGTTGAAGAAAAATGAAATAACTCAAAGATAATATTTCAAGAGATAAAACCCAAGTGGATTAAAACCTAATGTTTCATTAAGTTAAAAATATTTAAAATGATATTAGTATATATAGGAAAGTAATCAAGTAACTCATACATAAAAGGTGGTCGATAGGGCTAAGAATAGATGAATAACTCCCACACTAGAATAACTAGTTAAGGGAGTTACTAACTAGTCACCTAGTCAACCTGCACACATAATCAAGCTTCCCCATGAAATTAGGAAAAATAAAAGTGAGAGAAAAAAATCCCATAATAAACAAATATGGAAAAAAAATAAAACCTTTACTCTAACATTTATTTCTCCATACTACTTTGTTATTACACTTAGTGAACACTATGCATTGCGATATGTTATTCATTATTTGGATCCTTCTTAATTTTCTATTTTTAAAATTTGATCATTGGACCTAATTTATTAATTAACTTATTATTTATATAAATATTTTAAAAATGGAAAAATATTGAAAAAGACAAAACTATGACCTATACATGGATTGATTTAATGGTATACATATTTTTCATGGTATAAATGAGCTAGATGCAGGACATACATGTTCCATATGAAACACAAACATATAGATGCATAACATTGACCACACCCATGGGAATTTTTTCTAAATTTGAAGTCATACCCATATTGGGGGCATCTTCACACATTTTTTAGGTTATATCTTTCTATGCTAGTCTATTAATTGTATTGAGATAATTAGACTATTTATACATTACTTGTTCTTATTCATACTTACCAAAGTGTTATTTACTATGGATATTATGTTTTTTTATACTAGATAATTACATTAATTGATTATTTAAATTAACATTGTTTTCTCCATGTTTATTTGATGCTAATGATTGTGACATTGTTTGATTTTCGATGAGTTCTATACTACTTATTCTATGTTTTTGGGTATGTTGACTATGTCTTATCACATCATATGTTAAGTGTGTTATAGTATCTTATAGTTCATGTCATTTACATGTTGTGTTTAATTATTTTCAAGGGTTAAGTCATTTTTTGTATGCTTGTGTGCTTCATCATTGTGTGTGTTTAGGGATTATAAACTATGATATTGTGTGTGTGTATGTTTACATATCTATATATAGTTATAATTGAATGTTACTATGATCTTAGTGTCATGATCACTATCACACATATCTTTATTATGTGTTATCTATTTATATTTTTATGTTTCCATTATTTTTATCATGCATTTACTATGATTACTATTTATGTGGGCTTTGTTGACATATATAGGTGAATTTTAAAATTATTTATAAAAACTATTTATCATCATCATATCTTGTGTGTTGTTAAAAAACTACCCTTACCTTGGATTACATGTTTCGTACATGCTTTAAATTATTTAAAAAAAAAGTATGAGGACATATTTTATCATTTTTGTATATTTACTTGACATGATTATGCTTTTTATACATAACACGTGATGTTCATAAATATTACTTTTGAGATGAGTGATTCAAAACATTCTACCCTCATATCAAAATGGATGGATACAATGAGCTGAATTTAGAGATTCAACCCATATCAAATAAATCAATTCACATTTTAATGTATATTATATGATTTGGATGGGTTAGATTAGGTAAACTGAGACATATTCTATATGATTGTGAGGAAAAATTGAGACATTTATATAAAAGTAACAGTATACAAAGAATCATTAAGAAATACAACTTCAAGAGGTCATACAATGTCACTATGAATCAATTCTTAAAGATGTGAGGAAATCACATCTTGATTCTTGTGAAAGGGTTTAGTATGTTGTTTACCATGTAAGGAACCCTCACAAGTTTCATGAAAAGGGGGAATAAAATTAATTCTAATAACAAAATTATTTATAGATGTATCATGTAAACTTATAAAATTAATATGTCTTAATATTTCATGCCGTAATTGATATTCATTCTTACTATGCAATGAAAAAAAATGCAAAAAAAGAAAAAATATATAAACCATTCTTTTGAACACCTTCAACAATAAAAGATGTAGATTTATTTCTAATGGACCAGCTATCTTTAAGTAGTGTTACAACTAAATTATCATTAATAATTTGTGAACAAGATAACAAGTTCTTTTAAAACTTAGGTACATAGAAAACATCATTTATAACAATATTTGAAAATTTAGCTTTTCCTTGTTTAGTTGCTTCTAAAGAAATTTATCTCATAGATAAATATTTTTAGAGATATCTTTAAAATCACATAAAATATTAGATAAGTCAGTCATATAGTGTGATGCACCATTATCTATAATCTACTTATTTTCATTTAAAGCAAATAAATCAGCATATAAAGTAATAACATTTTGGTTCTAATTGTTATTCTAATTAGGGTTTTGATTCTTTTGCTTGTTTGATTAATTTTTTTTACTTTTTTATTTTTAAAAGTTTGATTATTAACTTTGTCTTTATTTTTATAACGTGTTTTCTTTTCTATGGTCAATCTTACCACATAATTTGTAATTTCCATTAAGTTTAGGATTATGATTGTTATTACCAGATTTTTTATTCTTATTTGAGTTAGAATAGAATTAGAGTTGTATTTATGGTTCTTATTATTAGAAATAATATTTAAGATTAGAAGTGCTTGAGTGGCATTCTCTATATAATCAAAATAAGTCATAACTTGTTCTTCTTTAATCAGGAGAGTAGACAAGGTGGTAAGATCAGGAATATATTGCTCAATTTGATATTTAAAATTCAAAATTAAAATGAAATTTCTAAATTTTTCATGATTATTTAATTGAATAATAAAATAAATTAGTTGATTCTTGAATCAAATTATAGTTACATTTAATTTCAAGGGACAAATAGATCATATGGAGCATGGAATTTTTTCATTAAAACACTTTTATATTTTGTTTATTGAGTATTTTTTTGGAACAATGGTATTACATGATAGATTTGTATCCATTTTTAGTGGTTGATCCTTTTACATACAAACCTAATTCAAGGTTCCACTTTTACATAAGGACATGATTTGAGGTTCCACTTTTACATATGAACTTAATTTTAGACTTTTATAAAATATTTTATTTTAATACTCAAGGTAGTATGGTTGAGGTTTTTACATCACTCAACTTATAACACCACCTTATCCAATGAGAATTAGGGAAATTACACTACTCAACTCATAGTTTTAGAAACTACATCTTATTAGGGCACGTTCACCACATGATTTTATCTAATAAAGTTTAAAAAGTGATAGTTTGGTTTGCATACCATCAATAATATTCATTATTTATCTTTTTAATTTAAATATTTTTAAATAATTCAAATTATTTAAGATTTATTATTGTGATAGGGCATTGATCAATGCATGTTTCTTACAAATTTCATGTGGAACAATGATACATTCTAGATATACCTTTTAAAACCAATTATGATCATCATAGGTATTAAATTTATTTATTTATTTTATAGTTTTAATTTTTTTTTAATAATAATTTTTAAAATGTTAAAACTTAAGATATATAGTTAAGGAAACTATTCATTAATTTAGATTATGTAAAATATAGAAATAAATAAACTAATATGAATTGAAACAAATTGATAGAAATTAAAATTATTAACTTATAAATGAAAAAGAAAAAGAGAGAATATGTACTTATATATTATTTTTTTCTATTAATAAAAAATATGTCACTAAATATATAAATGATTTATATGTAACTTGTCAACAAATTATATTAGAAACAGGAATTGAAAACCTACCTAGACACTATCATTAAAGTTATATGTTTGTGGTAGCTAAAACTATCATGGTTTATTAAAATTTCCTTGTGCACATTGGACGTTTGATATCTAGATGATCCTTGTGATTTTTCCTAAAATTTAATTATGTGTTTTTTCATCTCTCTAATTAGAGACTAAAATACCTATATTATGTATCTTCCATCCAAACCTTAATTATTTTTCAACCAAAAGAAGCCCTTAAAATGGCATTATCATTTTGGGTTAAAATGAAACCACCGCTCTTCATTAAATTTTTAATCATTTCCCATGTTACAATATTATAAAAATTTCTCAAACCATACATAGTTCTCCCAGTTATGTGTATGTGCATGCTTGTGCTTATTCCTAAAATTTAACTTTTTGTGTTTTCACCTATCTAATCCCACAGTGAAATACCTATATTATATGTCTCCCATCCAAAATTTAATTATGTTTTCTACCATAATAATTATTTAAAATATTTTTATCATTTTAGGTTAAACTAAAACCACCACTCCTCATTAAATGGTTAATCATTTCCTATGTTCTAATACTCTAGAAATGACTCAAATTGTACATAGTTCTCCCACTTATGTGTGTGTGTGTGCACATGAGTGTAACATATTGAATAGTATAATTTGATATTTAATACTTGGCACCATGTAAATTTAAATTTTGATATTTATATTTCATTCTATGGATACTCTAGGGTTTCTACTTGAATGTTTGATATGTGTGTATGCATTTTTGATAATTTCACAAGAGAGTGATAGGAATTTTTCTAATGATACTCAAGTGTGTTGATTCAATAATAACCTTAGGGATAATTTATATTTATATATGACTCTTCATTAATTCCCACCATAACCAACCCATGAAACATGTCTACGCTAACCTAATGGAGACTCCCTAATTTTAAAAATATTCATTGATGACCCATGGGCACTATTGAAAGAAGACGACACCTACAATAAATGACACTATATAGGATTATCAATATTTTTATAGAATTGTAAAACATGGGTATAAAATATGGATATAATCTATCTAGGATTATGGAAAGTTCTTATATAGAGTCAAATGATCTTAAATAATTGTATCTATAAAATCAATGTGGATAAGATAGAAAGTGGGTAGATGGATATATGAATAGATGGAAAGTGTGTTGAAAAGTCAAGTTTATGTTCAATTTTAAAGCATGTCAATGTTAATGTTGTAAAAGTGTCAAAGGGGAAATTAAGATTTCTATAATTATATTAAAAGGGGGCATCTGTAGACCTAAAACAATTATTTGACACTTTTTAAACATCAACTTTAACATACATAGACATACTTGAATAGTGAACATATATATGAATCTTGATCACACTTTCCTTGTATTAGCCTACCTATCTACTATCTTAGCTATCTATGTTCACAAAACATATTAATTTAGGATTATTCTAGCTTATATAAAAACACCTTCAAAATCCTAGTTAAACATTATCCTTATCTCAAAACTTTGTTTTTCACTTCTAGGATATTACCTATAAACCCAAATAGTATTAGTTATTACATGGGTATCCCCCTTTTGATAGTGTATATATGCCCTCAATGGATATTTTTTAAATTGGTAAATATCCATTAGATTTTCTTAGACATGTTTTATGGGTTGGTCATATTAATAAATTAACAAATATTCACCTATAGATACAAATCCCCCATAAGGTTCTTGTTCACTTGAGAATCAATTGAAAACCTAGAACTCTCTTAGAACAATATTTAAAAATGAATATACACATCTCAAATATTCAAAGTGTATCCCTAAATAAATCCATAAATCCAAAACTAAATATAAATGGTAAAATTTTACATGATGTCGAGTATCAAAGACTAAAAGATAGAACTACATTCTAGATTATTCATAACTTTTCAAACACACACCTAAGTTGGAAATTTCATGTGGTTTAGGCTCTCTTCAGAGTATTAAAAAATATGAAATTTTTATCCATTTAGTAGGGAGTGGTTTGGGTCATTCCAATCATAGTCAAGTTCTATAAGAAAAAAAATACATAAAACAAGTTTTATCACACAATATTGAGATTTTTTTCACACATAGAACCAGATTAGAGGTGTATGCATCAGGATCATAGAAATAGTAGACCCCCATTTAACATAAAGATGTTGCTAAAAAACTTTGGTGCCTATATCTCTTTAGCCCCTATTTCAACCCTAAAAAAATGATGAAGCATATCCATAGCATTTATAAATCCTGTGACATCTCTTGTAAGTAGATAATCATAAATAGCTAAGAACGTCATTATTCTCTTATCTTATTATTTATATATCAAGTAGTTAGGATATCAGTTAGCATCTTTAAATTTAGATTATAATGTTATTTATATATTTTTTTGATATGAATTAGTTAATACTATTCATTATTTTATATCTCTTAGGTGTCAATTAATAAAAACAAAAGTTATAATGTTTGAAGATTTAAATTTTTTTAATTTTTAAAATTTGGAAATAGAGAATAGGAATGAATAAATATGTTAGTATTTATTTCAAATTTCATAATGAAAACTTCCATAACTAAAATTTTTATAGGTTTTGAAAAATACCCAACACTTGTGTGGGAGTCACCACTATCCAATCCACTTCTTGATTAAGGAAGTAAATAATTTTTCTCAAGTTCGATTAAGTTCATTATAATTTGTTTTTTTAATATTCCCATATGTATACCCCCATTTGTAGGTGAGGTATCAACACATATACTATAATAAATCATCTAAAAATATAATTTTAAATGTCCTATATGTTATAAAATTAATATTTATGAAGCATCAATATCTTGAAACACATGCCACTAATATTTAAATATAGCCGATATTATGAAATTATTTTTTAACAAGTGTATAATGTATAAGACTCAACATAACATAGGAAATATAGTCAAATATAAAACACAACATAAAATTATACAATTCACCAACAAGAAAATAAATATTGGAATAACTATAATGTCCTAAATGTGATATAATACACCCTTAATTGGGATCAATATAGTAATGAGATCATAAAAGTAGAATTACCCCATAGATTCATGGTAATAACCACAAAAACATATGCAAAAATAAATTAAAATAATGAACATGATATAAAACATGGATATAATCATATAATATAAAATACATGATAAACATCATGGCTACATTAAATGAATAAAGCAATAGACCACACAAGCTAGTGACCACACCTGATCTATTCATAAGATAATTTAGTAAGACCAAAAAAAGATGAGACCCAAAAAATAATACAATAATAGTATCCTCTATGTAAAATAACACACAAAAAATTAAACACATGCACATGTAATAAATAATTCATACAAAAAAAAATGTAACCATGCAAAAATTGTAATGACTATATCCATGTTATATATAAGATCTATCCTCTAGCATGAGATATAGTAACTAATGTAATCTAGATCAAAATTGATAAATGAAAATCAAGGAAATATGTTACCATGGAAGATTTGTTGAATGGTAATTCCCCCAAGATATGGCATGTTGTTGAATAA
>JARHVA010000527.1:0-15000 GCA_037957365.1 Torreya grandis | reverse complement strand
GGCTAATGATGTTAATTATGTATATGAATAATATGAATTTTGAAGTAAATTATTATGACTATGACTATGAATAGGATTGGTATAATATCAGTGAGTATAGTGGAGAAGGAAATAGAAAAAGTAATTCTAAAATAGAGGAACCTATTTTTGATACTTCTTCTTTACATTCTCCCCTAAATAAAACACTATAAAAAGAGTAAATTAATAATGAATATCCATACACTCTTTTCTATCATTACACATAATGATTGGATGCTCATGATTTTTTACCTTTCAATAGTATGTTTCCATATATTGATATTCCTAATCACATCAAAAATATGGACATGCCCCTTTCTCAATTAGAATGTGATGTTGTTTCCTATTTGGAAATTAATCATGATAAAAATGAATGTGATATATTTTATCACTATATATCAATTCTAAATGATACACACAAGTGTGATGATTCTATCTCCTATATTGAAATTCAATGTCACAATCCTAGTCCTTTCTTATAGTAAAGGTGAAAATATATCTTTGCATGAAGTGTTGATTGAAACACAATTTGATGAAATTTATAATATTAATTTAAAAACACATTGTGATCTAGTGTACCTAACATCCCTCTTCATTCCATAGGAAATGGGGACCCACTTTTTTTAGACTATGGTCTTGACTTTGATCCCCTCTTCTATGTGTTTTTTGAAAAATCTGGGAGAGGACTGACTATTGGCCTTTTATACTTTATAAAAATGGATTTTGTATTGTGTTCATAGACTAACTCTTTCTATTGGGATTATGTTTTGGGCTTATCTTTATCAAACTTATGTAATGTGTCTTTATCAGGTATTTTGTCCATTATCTTATTCGAAGCTACTAAGCTCTTTTGAACTTATTATTTTGGACTTATTGTTGTGTATTTTTTTCCCACAGACTTATTATTTCAATATTTTTTCCCCAATATTATTATTTAGTGTTTATTGCATTGGACATTTTTTCCAAAACTATTTCCCTTAATTAGACATATTCTTGCAAACATTTTATTTGAAACATTCCCTGGTGACATTTTCCTTACAATAATCTTGCCAATACATTTTTTTGATAGAATAGGCCTTTGGTCATTTTGAACCTACCCTTTGGGAATTTTTTCATGGGCCTTTATCCTAAGAAGTAGACCCTTCAAAAAAATTTATCATGGGAAATTTGCTTTACGAATTAGATCCTTCAAATTCCTTGTAGTTTACCTTTGACCTTTTCTATATTGCAGCCTTTTTACCTAACAAGATGACCCTTTAGACTTTCTACAATTGCCCTTAGCCATTTTCTATGTTGACCCTTTACCTTAAAGGACTTATCCATTAGGAATTTTGTTTCAGGTCCTTTCCACACCAAAATATACCCTATGAAGTAGACCCTTCAAACATTTTTCACTTACCCTTTAGAAATTTTGTCTCAAGAATTTTTCCATAAAAGCGTATCTTTTGATACTTTTATCTTGGACAAATCCCTTAAACTTTGTGTCTCTAAAATTTTGCTCAATAAAATGAACATACCCTTTAGAATTTATGTCTCAGACATTTTATTTGATGGAATTTAGTCTTTGATATATTTTCCTTGTAACAATTTGTTAAAATTTACCCTTAAAACTTTTTTATATGGGTATTTTTCCCAAAGAAATGAACATACCCTTTAAACTTTGTGTCTCAAACATTTTATCCAATGAAATAACTCTTTGGGATAATTACTTCAAATATTTTATCCAAAATAATTTCCTTGATGATATACATTCCCCATACAAAAATCTTGTAATAATTGCCCTGTGCAAAAGCCAATAACAATTACCCCACATAAAAATCCAACAATAATTTCCCCATGCAAAATGGCCAAAACAATACCCTACCACCATGATCAATAGACCAAAATGCCCATAAAATTTCTAAGTGTCACCCCTAAAGTCAAACACCTTATTATATTGCTAATTCATTTTATGTTCATATTTGAAAGAGTGAATTTGGAAGTGACAAATGTCAGCCTCACAAGGAGTCAGAAGATCAAACACCAAGATCTAATTGTGTACATTAATTTACATACCAAAAATCTAATGGTGTGAGATCAGTAGAGACTTTTTCAAAGGTCTCAAAACAAGGGAAAAACCACCACATGGTATAAAGACATTCAAGATATGACTGTAAGGTACATATAGAATACCATGAAGCTACCAAGTGGCATGCTCACATTCCATCATGCATAAGATCTAATAGTTTGAGTCCTAAGTAGACTTTTAGAAGATCTAGACTCAATTAGAGGCATGGGTAACATGAAATGCATAGTTATTTTTGGTTCTTCTCATAACCTATAAAAGTCTAAGACTTTTTTCATGAATAATTTTATAAAATAACAAATACAATTTCATTTTTCATGGAATTCAAGATATAATTTTAAAAATTTACTTCATCTTTATACACATGCACACTTTTAAAAAGGCTATTTTAAATTGATAACTACAAATAGACTCTTATACATTTTTAGACCATAGTTAGAACTCATGTTTAGACTATCACATGTAATGACCTTACATGAACTTAGAGGTTGAGATGACCCCTTCCCCAAGTCTATATAAATAATTGTAATCCAACTTGGATTTTGGTCAAAGAATTTTGAATATAGGAGAAGCATCAATTTTGATTTTTAGTGAATGTGTTTGAATATTTTCTTTCCAATTTTTGTGTGATTAGTTGTTACTTTATTTGGTTGTATGTTTTGATAATCCTTAGTGTGAAATAGATGCAAATGTATTCTTGATTGTTTTGATTGGTGTACTAATTTATAGATGTGTAACAACTATTGAAAGATTGGTAAATATATTGATTATGATAATTAAATTGATTTATTCATAATTTTGACTATGCATGAGTGTTTTCTTTGATAATGTTTTTTATGTGTGTGTAACCTCTACCTCAGATACTTCACTAATTTGAACCATAATCTCCCGAGTAAGAGTGTTCAATAGCTACCCTAAATGGAGTAAACTTTGTCTGAGGCTTGTAAATTTCCTACATTAGTATTTCCTTAGACTCTTAGATGTGTATGATTGTGTGTGTGTAATTGCTAATAATAATAGGCATAGGTTATTAATATCACTAATCCTATTAGAAACTAGATAGAGAAGTGATTCATGAATACCATAGAAGCTTTATTTTATGCCTTACCCTTCCCTCATTTTTGAGTTTATTTTGAGATATACCCACTCTAGATTAGAAGCCAATTACCCATCCAATTCATGTAAATATTCACTACCTTAAAGGGACCACACCTCCATCCAAAAATCTTGTCAACAATTTACATGCCCTACCAAATATTCCATCAATAGGTCATCAAAGACTGCATACCTATAACTCATGCCCAAGAGTGGAGTTTACCTCTATTGATATCCTAAAACACTATAGGATACCTCATTAAGGCTATGGTGTGCATAAAACTTACATCAATAGTCTAATTTTTTGCTAGAAAGATAGATAACACCCCTAATAATAATAGTTATCCTTTGTGTAGAGTTACATTGGAGTCACCTAGGAGAGTGACCAAATCCAATTCTTAGGCTAGTTTTCTAGTCTCACCCTTAACAAATCATAGGACACCTAGAACTATACCAATAACCCTAGTTTAGAACAATCCACCTCCTCTAGTAGGGAACCCCTTACCCACAAGGAACCCTTTACCTATTAATCAAATAATGGATCAACCTTGGTTATTTGGGTATGATATTTCCATCCTATGAGATGTGCATGATTTACCTCAAAATCATGAAAAGTAACTACCTTCCTTTGCTCCTTTAGAATCAAGGATAATAGAGTGACATATCAGATCTTTTAAATCTACATTAAGGGTAATGAGTGTTTTCCATGATGTTACATGTAGATTATTCATTTTTAATCTAATAGATATTGTTTATGATTAGTATTTAAATCTAATAAAAAATTCCATTACTTCTTGGGATAAATGTCAAGTAGATTTTCTCGCACAGTTTGGACAGGTCACCAATCATGGTTTGGTATACTAGCACTTCACCAGCATGAGGAGATAACCTAATGAATCCATCCATGATTTCAATGTAAGGTTAAAAAATATGTATAACTATTTGATCCTAAAATATAAACTAGATGAGTCATTAACATTAGAAATGTATAAGAATTCCCTAGACCAAATCACTACAATGTTCTTAAGAAGAGTAGTTATTGTCAGTAATTTAACATTGGCATATGAAGAAGATATTAATATAAATAATCAACTTAATACCCAAATGCTTGGAGCACCTAATGTCAATAATGTATTTATAACACTCAATCCAATACCATATGTGAATCATAATGTTCTTGCATTCAATCAAAATCAATTATATGCACTGCCTCCATTGACATAGATAACACAACTAAATTTTAACTTCTTAAACAATCATACAATAGGTAATGGTTAGCAGTAGAATCAACAAGCTACTACACTTACCACTAATATTTTATAAGGTACATATTGTACAAAATTAGAATTGGATTCTATCTAGAAGATGGTTTAAAAGTTGAGCAATGATTTTTTCAATATGAAAAGGAAGATCGGCAATACAAATGGCCCAACTAGTAATCAAAATACTAGATTCAAGAGATACAACCAACCATTCAAAAAGCCTACAAACAATATAGTGTAGCCTAATAATCTCCTAGAGATCAACATAACATAAATGGCTCTTCCCAATTGATGAAAAATCATAATAATTTTGAGCATGGTGATCTCAACTACATTGAATTTTGTGCAACATTTGAAATATTCCAAAGAGAGGTGGTTAAACAAGATTAAATACATAATATACTTGAGCATCATTTGTATCCTAGCTCTTCTTATACCTCTATATTATATTATACTCATGAGTTTCCCTTCCTAGGCAAAAACAATAATGAATTGGAGAAAAATATGGATGAAGTTAAAACTTTCTAGTAGTTCCAGAGAGGTGCATATAATATAAGGAATAAGAAACCAATTATAATATTGACTCCTCTAAATACCATGGCAATTTATCCTAATCCCAAAGTAGATAATAATCCACCCCCTTCGAAGGGGAATGATCAACCATAGATTAATGAACTAAAGAAAGGAGGATACATAATTATTAAGGCTATGAAGAAGATCAAGGTGAACATAACTCTTCATGAGTTATCTCAAATAATTGAATAAAAGGAGCTACTATGGAATTCAATTACATGAATCTCCTATGGAAAGAACTAAAACATCCTTAGACAAAGTGAAAGCTTTTGATGCCAATGTCATCTACAAGAGTAATCCAAAAGTACCACCCTTTTTAATAACTATCAGGGCATTTGGTAAAAATATTCATAATTGTTTAGTTTATTCTAGAGCATCTACAACTATCATGCCTATATCAATATGTCAAAATCTTTGTCTCACTCTAAGCCCCTTAAAGATAATGGTTTCACAATTGGACAAGATGGTAGTACTAGCAGTTGGATAATTGACCAATGTACACATTCAAGTAACATCTAAACCATGAGTATAGATGATAATTGATATTTTAGTGGTAGACATACCTAGAGGCTAAAAACTATTATTGAGTAGGGATTGGTCCAAAACACTCAATGGATATATTTTTATATATTTATCTCATATTTACCTACCATGGAGAGGGTTTGTAAATTAGATTAGAATTGATAGAGGGCCAAGAATGAAGTATCCTATTATGGAGTATAATGTCAAGAATGAAGAGGTAAATTATGAGTCACCCAACCTCAATATTTATACTTGTACTACTTATAATCAAGTACAAAATCTATAAATTGAAGGTTCTAGTCAGCTGTGGACTTTACACTTTGATGGTGCTAAATCTAAGAAATTATTAGGCATGGGGATAGATTTGATTGATCCACAAGGTAAAAAATTCTTAGCTACATACAAGTTACAATTTCCATGTATGAATAATAGAATTGAGTATGAGGATTTAGTTATAGGATTACAATTTATACTTAAGAATAATGTGAAGCAAATATTAGTATTTGGAGACTCAGAATTGGTAATGAACTAGGTCAAAAATAAATATCAATCCAAGTTGTCTTATTTAAGTAGATACAAGCACAAAGTGTGGGACTTGATTAAAAACTTTGAAGCTTTCAATATAGTAGCACTTCCTAGAGATAAAAATCAAGTGGTTAATTCACTATCTATTATTTTTTCTAATTTGAAAACATTACAAGAATTTAAGGTAAAAAGGTTTTCTATTGAATTGGTACTATGTACTTCCATTCTGGATAACATAGAAAAATTCTAGGCCTTTGATGATGATCAGTAGTTTATTCAATTTTTAACTAATTTGGGGGAATTCAAGTCCAAAATCATTGATGAAAATGAAATTAATCACCTTTGTCAATAGGAATCAGACAAATAAGGCATTCTCCAACTCAAAGAGAATTGAATTCCAACCAGGTTGGTCTCTTTGGAAAGACCATTTGATACATACCCTCAATCTCAACAAATCAAAAATCCCAAGTCCAATGAATCAAATTTCAAAAGGAAAAATCTAGAGATGAACATAGCCCATGCTATGTTAATATTGGTCTTAATTACACCCCAGAAGAGAGACATGAGTGAAGGATATAATCACTTGATATAGGGACATCATTTCGTAGACATATGAAATCTTGAAAGTATATGATCCATAGGTCATTACTCACATGATTCCCTTGAAGCCAAGTCATAAGACATTCAGATAGAGGCAAAGACTAGTCAATCCTATTCTAGATCCTCTCATTTAGAAAGAAGTAGATAATCTTTCAAGTGTAAAAATCATCTTCCTAGTTTGACATTCTAGTTGGGTGGCTAATTTGGTCCCAGTAAGAAATAAAAATGGTGAGATCAGATTATGTGTGGATTTTAGGAACCTAAATAAGGCTTCTAAAAAGGATAATTATCCTCTACTTTCTCTAGATGAGGTGATATAAATAGTAAGTGGTTCTAAAATGATGTCCATTTTGGATGGATTTTTAGGATACAATTAGGTATTGGTATAATATAAGGATAGAATGAAAATGACATTCAATATGAAGTGGTTAACTAATGCATATAAGAGAATGCCATTCAACCTAATAAATATAAGAGTTACCTTTCAATGTGCCATGGATCATGCTTTTAAAGGGCTAACAGGAAAATGTATAATCATCTACATGGATGATCTTACAATATTTTCAAAGGAATGAAAAGACCACGTAATTCACTTATAATCCATAATTGAGAGATGAAAAAGGTTTGGTATTTATCTAAAAACCAAAGAAAATCATATTTAGAGTGATTGAAGGAGAGATTTTGGGTCACATCATCACCAAGGATGGGATCACCATTGATCTAGATAGAATTCAAGTGATTTAAAAAATTTGACCACCAAATTGTAAGGAGATCAAATCATTATTTGGAAAGATTAAATTTGTAAGGAAGTTCATCTCAATATTTGTTGATATTGTTAGAACTTTGAATTCCATGGTCAAGAAAGATGCCAAAATAAAATGGATACCTGAAGCCAAAAAGGATTTCCAACACATTAAAGATGTAATATCACAGGCTCTAGTATTGATCAATCTAGATTTTAGTAAATATTTTTACTTGTATTCATTCACTTCATAGCATAAAATTATTATTATCATCACATAGAAGAAGGAAAAGACCAAACATTTGATTATGTTTATGAGCACAAATTTTAAGGATGTAGAACTCAAGTATTTTATGATTGAAAAAAAGATTTTTTCTCTTGTCAAAGTAGTTAAGAAGTTTTGACATTACATCTTGAGGAATAAAGTCATTGCCATTTTGCCTGAACCTATGGTCAATCTCACCTTGTCACATAATGAGCTAGGATAACATTGAGGCAAGTGGATGGCCAAGCTACAAGAATTTGATATAGATATTAAGCCTATAAAGATCATTTGAGGTAAAGGAATTGCTTAACTTATGATTGAACTAGATACACATTTCATCATTGAAGAGGTATGTGAAGCATAAGTATATAAAGGAGAATGATATATTGATATTATATAGTATTTACTTACAAGAGCTTGTTCCCCTGAGCTCGATATAGAGAGAAGGATAACCTTGAGGCTCAAAGTTGATCATTACATGATCAAGAATGAAGTCCTTTACAAAATAAATTATGAAGGTATTTATCTCAGATGTGTATCCACAGATAAAGCTAAATAATTCTTAGATAACTTGCATTAGAAGATAGGTAGTGGTCATCCTTCTAAAAATACTACATCGCATAAGATATTAAGAATGGGATACTATTGGCCAATAATTTTCAAAGATGCTCATACTCACATCAAAACATGCCATGAATGCCAAGATCTAGCTAAGAGAGAAGTACATCCAACAATGCCTTTATAGCCATTTGTTAAATAAAGGCCATTTGCCTAGTAGGGTTTAGAATTCATTGGTGTCATCAACCCAAATTCCTTAGTAAGTCACAAATTCATGATTACTGTCATAGACTACTACATCAAATGTATCAAATCCATAGCCACAAAGAACTTTAGAGCACAAGATGTGATTTGCTTCTTGGAGAAATACATAACAACTAGATTTGACATGCCTATTTATCTAGTTTGTAATAATATACTAGCTTTCATATCAGTAAAATTTATTGAGTAGGTAAACAACAATCAGATTATTATCAAGTTAGATTATAACTATTACCTTCAGGGAAATGGACTGGTAGAATCAATGAATAAGAAGATTATTGATGTAATTAAGAAATCAACAAGAGACAAGCCTAGTGATTGGCGTAATTTATTGAAGTATGTTATTTGGGTAGACTAGACTAGACACAAATAAGCCCCTAAAGCTTCACCTTATTTGTTGGGTTATAGACGTAAGTTTGTATTACCAATTATGTTCAATTTATCCACTTATTAGTTTATGTAGGACTACATGGAACCAAATGATAAAGTAGAATCAAGATTGTTGGACATAATATAAATAGAAGATTCAAGGACTAAAACATTATAGACATTCAACAAACATCGAGATGTGATCGAGAGGTAGTTTTATAAAAGAGAAAAGGTCAAAGAATTCAATATTTTAGATCTAGTGCTACTTTGGGATAAAGGCCATGAGATGAAAGGACAACATGACAAGTTTTCCCCATAATGTATTGGACCGTACCAAATTTTAGAGATCATGGGTAATAACACATTTCATCTAAAGGGCCTCCAAGGTAAAGATCTTACATATCTAGTCAATAGATAATTCTTAAAGTACTACTTCAAGTTTGTGTCATCTATAGATTATTGATTGATGAGGGATAGACAAATGTAGCTATAGGATTATATTAGATTTATGTGCTTTCTTAGATTAATTTATTTTCTAAATTAATCTCTCTTGATTTCAATATTTTGATTTCTTAGATTAGATTTCTTGTTTTTTACATTAATCTCTCCTGATTTGGTATTTTGATTTCTTGAATTAGATTTCTTGTTTTTTATATTAATCTTTATTTCTTTTAGTATTTTATTTTCTTAGATTAAATTTTTGTTTTCTTAGTTTAGGTTTCATGATTTCTAGAGTAGTAGTTGTTTATAGCTTTTTATGACAATCAAAATTATGTTTTCTCTAAATATAACCAAGTTAAAATCCAAACCAATTAAGCTTACGACTTATAGAAAAGGGGGAAATTAAAATCTCAACACTTTGGGACTAGTTTATAGTATAGGTGTATTTTTGAGTCTTTAGGATAAACATAGGTAATCATGGATTATTTTGGATGGTGTCACAATTGGATACCTTTAGTAGGCATGTGAAATTTTATCTCAAAGTACTTCATAAAAATTTATAAAGTTTTCTTGTTTTATTATATCAAATTCACTTATCACATTAAATACTTGTTGGAAGTGATAATTCTGCATATAGATGTGGCTAGTAGGGACATTTTAGTAATGACTTATTTTATAATTATACCAACTCACTAGGTTTTTAGATCTTCTATTTTCCATTTAAGAACAAAATAAATAAAAACAAAATAAGAAATAACCAATGAGTTTAAAAGAGAAAAATAAAATAAAAAGACTCACATGATGAAATAATGTCAATCTGCCACACATCATGAAAAAAATAAAATAATGGAAAGAGAAAAGAAGGATCCCAAGGTATCTCTATCAGGGCTATGGATGTATGGATGGTAGTATAGCAATGCCTAAGATTCCCTTGATTTAATGAGATTTAAGATATACCATAATGAAACCTACAACCCCATCAAAGCCTTTTAAAAAACTCATCACAATAAGGGTTAAATAAACTACATGTTTGACACACACATATCCAAGAAATTAGAAGGCAAGTATGTTTTATGAATCTAATTAGGAGTCTCTTTCCTATTTCTAATTTAAGTATTCTTCTATGACATGCTCCATGATTGATTTAAGATTGCAAACTAAAGTTTTGGGTTCTTGAATACTCAAGAGTATTCCACATATAAGTCACCATTTGTTTTACCCAACATCCCCATTCTTTTCATACAAAATGGGGGCCCATTTTTTTTAGACTATGGTCTTGACTTTGATCCCCTCTTCTATGTGTTTTTTTCAAAATCTAGGAGAGGAATAACTATTTTCCTTTCATACTTTAGCAAAATTGTTTTGGTATTGTGTTCATAGAATAACTCTTTATATTGGGCTTACATTTTCATGCTTATCTTTATCAGACTTATGCAATTTTTATTTGTCAGGTATTTTGTCCATTATATTATTCAAAGCTATTGAGATCTTTAAGACTTATTGTTATGGTTTTTTTTTTTTTCTACTGTAGACTTATTCTTTCAAGATTTTTCCCTAAAATTATTGTTTTGGGTTTATTACATCAGAGATTTTATCTAAAATAATTTCCCTAAATTAGATGTATTTCTATAGACATTTTGTCTAAAACATTCCCCAATGACATTTTCCTCAAAACAATCTTGCTGATACATTTTTCCTAATAGAGTTTCCCTTTGGCCATTTTGAACCTACCCTTTAGGACTTTTGTCACGGGCCTTTATCTTAAGAAGTAGACCTTCCAGACTTTTTTGTCATGTGCACTTTTCCCTATGAAGTAGATCTTTCAGATTCATTATAGTTTCCCTTTGGCCTTTTTTTTTTGTGGCCTTTTTTCCTTATAGAATGACCCTTTGGACTTTTTGTAATTTCCCTTGGACCTTTTTTGCATTGACCCTTTGCCTTACTAGACTTACCCTTTGAGACTTTTGTTCTAAGCCCTTTCCCCACCAAAACATACCCTTCAAGCATTTTATCCATGAAGTACACCCTTCAAACCTTTTTCACTTACCCATCAGGACTTTATCCTAGGTATTTTTCCCTATGATCCTATCCTTTGGGACTTTTATCTTGGACCAATCCTTTTAGACTTTGTGTCTCAGACATTTTACCTGATGAAATGAACATACCCTTAGGACTTTGTGTCTTATACATTTTTCCTAATATAATTTAGTCTTTGATACATTTTCCCCACAAAAATTCACCAGAACATACCCTTCATACTTTTTGCTATGGGATTTTTCCCAATGAAATGAACATACACTTTATACTTTATGTCTTAGACATTTTTCTTGACAAAATATATCTTTGGGATAATTGCTTCAAACATTTTGTCTAAAACAATTTCCCTGATGATATACATTCCCCTGTGTAAAAAACCCACAATAATTTCTCCATGTAAAAATCCTACAATAATTTCCCCATGTAAAATGGCCAAAAGAATAGCCTACTACCATGACCAATAGTCTAAAATCCCCATGAAATTTCCAAATGTCACCCTTATAGTCAAACACTTTATTATATTTATAATTCATTGTATGTTCATGTTTGTAAGAGTGAATTCGAAAGTGCCAAATGTCACCCTCATATAGATTCAAAAGGTTAAGCACCAAGATATGATGTTGCACATTAACTTACATACAAAATATCTCATAGTGTGAGATCAACAAAGACTTTTT
Source organism: Torreya grandis (assembly GCA_037957365.1). Taxonomy (NCBI): domain Eukaryota; kingdom Viridiplantae; phylum Streptophyta; class Pinopsida; order Cupressales; family Taxaceae; genus Torreya; species Torreya grandis. The sequence continues at coordinate 2,990 of JARHVA010000527.1, read as the reverse complement.
TAAAGGTCCTAGAACAAGTGAGAAGCTACCACATGGAATAAAGACATTTGATCTATAAATATAAGGTACATAGAGAATCCCATAGAGCTTCCAAGTGGCATGCTTATGTTTTATCATGTAGAAGATCTGATGTTATGAAACTTAGGTGGAAATTTCAAAGATCTAAACTCAGTGAGAGGCATGGGAAACATGCAATGCATAGTTATTTTCAATAGTTCTCACAACCTATAAAAGGATAAGACTCTATGCATGAATAATTATGTAAAATGGTGCATATATTTGTAATTTGCGTTCAATTCAAGCTATAATTATAAAAATTACCTTTGTTTTTATACACATGTGACTCTATGCATGGAGTTGGGGGACAATTTTATGAGCATAACCCATAACACATATGCATTATAACATAACATGTACATGCTATTTTTATAATGTGTATGTATTATGGATTAATATTCTTGAACCATAACATGTATGTTTTATAATAATAATGCATATGTGTTATGTAAACTAATAGAAACACATGCAAATTATAGGAATGTGTACACATTATTATAAGTTTAAATAACACAAATGCATTATTAAAACTATAAAACAAAAAAACCCCTCATCCTCCTCATTTTTTCCACTCGCATTCTGTTATTTCCCATTCACATTTTGCCCTACAAGATCACATTTTACCCTGTAAGATCACATTTTGACTTGAAAGATTTGTGTTTTGCCCTCCATTTTCTAGATTGATGATGACACAACAAAGAAGAGGTACATTTTTTGTAGATTAAATCAATTTTTTTTATTTTATAGTGAATGTGAATTGCATCTAGTTTATTTTTTTATTTTTCTCTAATAGGTCGGCATGCTCTGGCTAACCCTTTACCTAATCCTCCACCTAACCTTCTACCCAAGCCTCTTATCCCTCCTAACCCTCCACTTAACCCTCCTATAGTTCCCCTAGATCCCCTAGACAGCCAAGAAGATATAGTTGCTCACATAGTGGAGAACAAAATTGAAATTGAGAAAATAATTAGGAGAATGCCCACTTCCACAAACACCCATCGCACCTATTTGGACAATAACCTAGAGTTAGTATTAGGTCAAGTTGACTAAAAAACAAGTTAAATTGATAGATGGAGATCATATATGGATAGTTTTAGGGCTTACTATGCTGATAAATTGTTAGCATCTGTGGTGAAGAACAAAAATATAATAAAAGATCAAATTTGTGTCTTATTTATCAACCCAACCACTGATGCCAACATAATTTGATTAAGGCTAATTTTTGGGATTGATGGTGGATGGTGTTTGACTATCCCCCTTGTAATAACCTTGAGTTCCTTTTGTAATTTATGAGGAATCTCTATTGATAATTTTTCCTTAATCAAATTCCAAACTACTTTGACTATGGTGAGTTTTAGGGCCAAGGGAAATCCTCCACATAGGATCAACCAAGTGCACGTCATGCACCTAATCGACCTACAAGGATACCTACCCAAAAGCCACTTAATCTAGAGATTCCCTCTATGGTGATAGAGGTTGTGGAGATAGACACTTTGCATGCACTTAGTGTGCTTACTGATACACTTATTCATCATAGGAGTAGACTTTTAAAGATAAATTCTCAAGATATTCTAGCTAATGGCCATACCTAAACCCACCCATGTAGATGTTGTGGTGCTATATGCACTGGACCTTTAGATGATGATGGTGGAACTTCAAGGGGCTTGGAAGATATAGTCTTGACTGATGAGTTGTTGGAAAACACATTTGGTTTAGATATGTTGGGATTATCTACACATACAAGTATTTTTTATATAAATTTAATGTTAAATTTTTAAGTTATTTTTACAAGTTCAAAAGGTAAAAACTAATTTAGATGTTTAAATTGAATAATATACATATTTATTTTTTTGTGTTCCAGGAGGAGACGTTGCCTTCAACATCAAAACTAGGTAGTGGGGCCAACCCAAGCTACTACATCTATTCATGTCAATACAACACCATATATATTTATAGAGGTAAAATTTCAAGTGAATCTTATATATTCTAGATGTACATTCGTACACCTTAATTACATCCTTGGTATATTTTGTGTAATAAAATACAAAATACCTAATATAATTTTGTTGGAATTTTTATTGTTTAATGTATTAACATGGATTGGCGTAACTCGTTAAAAAATCATCCTCCATCTCAACTATGTTCTCAATAACCAAAATAATGAGTTGAACATTTGCTTGATATCCTATTATATGTAGTTTCCATAATGGGTCAATCCTAATTAGTAGGATTGGATGTACACACACACACACACACACACACACACACACACACACACACACACACACACACACACACACACATAGAATTCATTTGATAAATTTTTTTTTGTACAATATATTTCAATCAATTTCCCAATCAAGCATAACATGTCTTCATCAATATGCACACCATGCCTTTCTTTTAAATATTAGCCTCATTGTTAGGCACTTGATTCCTTGTTATCCTAATCAAATATAGTAGTTCAATATATATTATCAATATCCAAAATGGTCATAACTAGAAATTCAATTCCCATCTTGATTCCACCTAATCATAATAATTTCATCTCTATCTATGGAGTTATAAATTTAGATGACATAGCCTCTTGATTCCATTATGCCTAGTCAATTCCATTAGTTTTTTGGGAGAGTGTCCATTATATCCCATTATTTTGTTGGGATAGCATCGACTATAAACTATAGCCTATATGTACATGGCATAGGCCTTGAAACCATATACAAATAGGGGACCTCAACGCCATATAGATAGATGGGGTTGAGTAGTTTTTTACCACCACCTACTTAGGGGGCCTAAAGACCTACTATATCTAGTTAGGGGAAAGGTCCTATCTATATCCATTAATTTAGATCTATTTTAACTTCTATACCAAACTCTACCTATATCCCTTCCTTTAAAGTTCTCCCTCATCCATTCATAACTCATTCCCTTAG
>JARHVA010000526.1:4965000-5183003 GCA_037957365.1 Torreya grandis | reverse complement strand
CAGGGCTAATCATGAAGGCAATTTTTTTGAGCCAGAATGAGGAGTTTTATGCCACTTTGCAAGAGTTTGATGACTTGTATGGACACTTGGACTTGCTGAACTTACATGGTTCATCCCACATCCTTCTCTCATTCACAATTAATTTATTCTCTTAGCTTGACAAGTGTCCTTGTGACCCTTAAACTTCTCTCTTCTCCTATCTCTCTCTCTTTTTCAAGTTCTATAAGAACTAACCATTTTGGCCATTGTAGCTCATGCTCCTCCCGAGTATGGAAAATACATACTCATTTGCATACCATTTGATCAATAAGACTACTAATTTTTAACTCTTCATGATTGTTCATAAGTGTGTTTTTCTTGAATGATGGATCTTGCTTAGTGAAGACTATGGATTCTTTAGCATGTTGTCTCATTCTTTCACCCTATTTCTAGTTTGAAAGCTTCTTCTTATAGGTCATATGAAGTGTTTTACTAAGTGTAAAGGAATGAGAAAGTTAGTATTTTTTTTAGTGCCATTCAAGGCCTCTTTGTCTAGTCCTCCTAGCTTTTCACATTCATCCATAACCTCATAATGTAACATTGATGTGAGAAGATGTAGAATGGAGTGTATGTTTAGATTTTCCCTTGATTTCATGTGTAACATGTTGTTGGTTGGAATTCATCATCTAATTTAGTGTATCACCCCCATTAAGATAGTTTTATTTTAGTTTTCTCTCTCCCTTTTTAGCCCCAAAGTTTAGGTGTAGTTGTGATCCAAAGTGGTACATCAAGGGAGTTAGCCCTATCTAGAGATTCACCTCATCCTTAGGCTATCCATAATCCTATAGGTGTTTCCATTGTGCCACTCGGATGAGGAGAGATTTTCCATCTCCTCAAAGGGTGAAAATCCAAGTGACAACACTACCAATATGTCATTAAGTAATCTCATAAAATACATATGAAATGATCTATATGTGATTTGAGAGTAGCTTGTTGGTAATGAATCATGTTGTAAGTCATCTAGATTACACTATGTGGGTAATTTACGGTTTGATGTTTTGATCTTTAGGTAGAATTTTGGGTTGAATGTTTTGGCCTTCATGTAGAATAATGGATCACAATGAAAAACATTAAATGAAGAAAAATACATCTCATTCATTAGATTTTGAATTGGAGAAACTTGCAAACTTGATTGCATGAAAATCACCCTAGATTCTAAAGGATTAATGATGTGGTGATGTTCTTCCCTATGAAAGTCTTGACAAATATGAATCTAAAATCTATTTTGATTGACATCATAAATTCCCACTTAATATTAATGATGTATTTGTATTGCTACAGAGAATAGGCAAGTGACTATTGACAGAGGGAATGAAACCATTGACATAAGAAAGATTAAGTTTGTTCCCCATATGAACTAGAAAACATACCACCTAGTAGAGAAGTGCATATTTTTCAAACATTTTAAGTTTTGAGTGGAATATGGCCTCATAATAGACAACATTAAATTCAGCGTGTCTAAATATTACATTGTTTGTGACCTATGTAATAAAATATTACATCTCACTCATGCACTTTAAAGGTATATAATACAAATAATTTACTATATACTTTTGCTTTGCAAAAAAAAACATTACAACCATTATGTTGTATAAATAGAATTATATTTATAATATTAATATATAATAATAAATAATATAATAGCATATAACTAATATTAATATATTTTTTTATATTTATAATATATTTTTTTATTATCAATATTCACTTTTGACCAAAGCTACAAACCAGTTCTGGAGCACAAATCGGGAGTCCAGTCCACGAGAAATACTAAACTAATATAAATGGCTACCACTTGATCACTTGAAACCATTGAGTAAACTCAAACGGCCACATCTGACCTATAAATGACCTGTGAGATTGGAATGGTGGGGCTAGGCACAACCAACCCACTTTACCAACACTTCTACATTTCATTAGCAACTTTATATTTATAATATTTAAATTTTTTATATTATTTTTATTAATGGTAAAAGTCACAATTTTTAAAGGGGATCGCCCCTTTACACAGTGGAGAGAAAGATATTATAATAAAGCTCTACGAAGATCTTCTAGCAGAAATAGAACTAGGTTGCAAAAAACAAAGAAAAAAATATGCAACCCTACAGAGGAAACCAAAAAAAAATACACTAAAGAACTGACCCTTACTAAAAATATTATTTTTTAATTCTAGGGGGGTAAGTGCACAAAGTTGGGGGGGCAAAAAAGGGCCTACTCGTGGTAATGATTTTTCTGAAATTTCATAAATATGAACTTCTGTAGATAATTTGAGATGGCTACACTCAAAATTTTGAAGATGGTATAAAAGAATGAATTGTAGCATTTTGAGTCTAGTTTCTAAAAAAAATATTTTTTAAAAAAATTGGTTAAGTATAAATAGATCAAACATCTAAAATTTGAAGAAGACCTCTTATTTTTTCAAGAAAACATAGTAGATAGATGGTTGTGGGCCCTCCATTTTGTAGCATCGTTACACATTATTTCAAACCCTTTGGTGAATATGTAGATAATATCTTGTAGTGTCTTATGATTTTTTTTTTAATATTTTTTCAATGAATTTCTCTTTATTAATTTTTCAATTAAGTAGATCCTGAAAACTGATAAAAAAATGGATAGTTTCCCTTGTGCTCCCCCATAACTACCTCAAAAAAATATGAAAATTAATTTTAATTTTATAGAATAAATGTTGAACAAGTATTAGATATTACATGTTCAACTTCTAGTACACTTTAATATTTATATACACTAATATGTTTCATCAATAAAACACATGTTAACAAAAGCCTTGCTCGACAATTGGAACATGCACAGTGATTGGGACCTTTCCCCTAGTAGGTCAAGGATATACCTTACTACCTTACTTGCTTAAAATCCTATCTTACCTTTTTATTTTTTTTGATATCTTTAACCAAACTCCTTTATTTATAAATTTTAAACTGATTTGTTTAAGTGGAAAACCCATTGAATTGGATTATGTAATATAGATAATCTTATGTAAGTAGAAATAAGAATTGAGCCCTTGGTGTAACAATGCATTTCTTGGATTCTATTTCAAGAATGTTATCTAATGGGGCCCAATACCTATGAATCATGCCTTGGATTGTCCCCAAAAACATTCCTAAATTATGTTGAATAAAGTCCCTTAAGTTTCCTCCAAGGTCACTTAGTGCATCTAATTCAATAGGTGCATTTTCATATCCTAATTGAAAGTCTAACAAGAATCTTCTATTGTTACAATTATTCAAGATTCCCCTAATGTATTCAAATACATTGTTCAAATTTTTTCAAAAATTAAAATATCTTGTGAAAATAAGGTTAATCCTCCATTCCATGTACCTCCTTCATCTACCCCTCCATCACACATGGGAAAACCATCAACCACTCCATCCATTCCCACCTCATCTCAAGAGTGTGTCTTTGATATAGGGACTAATCCTAGTCACACCATGGATGCAGTAATTGCAATCTCAAAAACAAACTAGACAACACTTGGTGTTTATCAATACTATAGAGTTCTATACCTTGCTGCATGTAATTGGGATGGTAAGATAGGAAAGTAGGATGATGGGTACAAGGTATGTACATGTTTTTCTTAAATATTTTGGTCAAGTTGGATATGCAACTTTTTTTTGTATAATATTTGGTTTCGAGCTCAATAAACTTGAAATGGTCACATGTATCCATTAATGATGATGTGGTTTTAAGATTTTTTAAGATGTGCCTTTAGTGATGAACGTATAGCTTAGAAAATATCTAAATGGATTAGGGACTTTTTTTTAAAACCATTAATGGATGGCTATGCTTTAGAAGTATAGGGTGGCATAAAATTGGCATTGACCAAGTATGACATATGTATAATTTACCCCATCTCAAACTCTATTGAGCTTATTCAAGATACATTAAAGGTGATAATTTCCCCTAAATTTGATACCTGCTTCCCCTCAAGGATGATACTGAGCAGAGGGACCCAATAATTGTTCATATGGATGATGAGATGCTCACCTCATATAGATGGTTGATCAGAATTGTTGGATGTAATGATGGTGAACCTCAATGTGTTTAGTCCTAGCATGGAATATTGGATTCTTCACCATCTTCAGAATACTCTGGTTGTCATATAAAATTGGAGTAGGCTTTGATGACTCAAACTAAAGATCCTCCAAGATTTTCTTTATCCACACTATTTCATAACCTGCACTGAACACATCTTTATACTCTGCTTCTGTTAAAGATAATGCCACTATAGTTTGTAGTTTGCTCTGCCATGAGAAAACTCCTAAACCAAGAGTGAATACATAGCCTATTGTAGATTTTGTTGAATCTACTAATCCTACCCAATCAAAGTCAGAATACCCTAAAAGATCAAAATCTATAGACTTCTCATATAAAGTCAAGAGTACCTTTGACATATCTTAATACCTATTTTGTAGCTAACCAATGTACTTCCTATGGCTTAAATATGAAGTGAGATACAAAACTCACTGCAAAACAAATAGCCGATCTAGTGGTAGTGAGGTAAATGAGACTACCCACTAGCTATCGATACACTATTTCAATGAATAGAGGTGAAGCAGTGTCAGTTGAAATTTTAGCTCCAACTTCCATAGGTGTGTGAGTTGGATTACAATCCATCATTTTAAACCTTTCTAGTAATGATTTGGCATACTTATTCTGTGACATGAATATAACATAATCACCTTTCAAAGACTCAACACCTAAATAGTATTTCAATAGTCCTATGTCTGTCATGTCAAAAGTACAACAAATATCAGACTTCATTTTTTGAATGAGACTAGCAATATTATCGGTGATGGCTATATCATCAAAATATACAATGAGAATCAATATTTTATCACCAGACACCTTTACATAAAGAGTTGGTTCAGAGTTACACCTTTTGAAACTAGACTCCCTAAGGTATGTATCTATCTTCATATACCAGGCTCAAGGAGCTTGCTTAAGCCCATACAAGGACTTGATCAACCTGCAAACAAGATGTTCCTTACTAGGAACCCAAAAACCCTATCGTTGAACCATGTAGACTTCCTCCTCCAGATATCCATTTAATAAAGCACTCTTGACATCCATTTGATGCACCTAACATCCAAACTGAGCAGCAATAGCAATAATCAAAGAAAAGTTACCATCTTTGTAGTAGGAGCAAAAGTTTCCTCATAATCAACCCCTTCCACTTATGCATAACCTTTTACAAAAAGTATGGCTTTGTGTTTGTCCAAGGAACCATATGCTTTGTATTTTAATTTTCTTATCCATTTACAACTAATGGATTTATTTCCTGGTGGTAGCTCCATAAGCTCCCAAGTCTTATTTTCCATCAAAGAATCATATTCCAATTACATGGTTGATTATAACTCATGCTTCCCTTTGGCCCCTAAAAAATAATTAGGCTCAAATACATGTGAAACAATAGTTGTTAGAGAAAAATTGTCATGCTCACCTTTATTACCAAACTGATTTCCTAATCTCAATCTTCTTCCTTCCACACTCTGTGGCAAGTTTCCCTCCTTTAGTGCTTTCATAGTGGTAGAATACCACTTTGGCTTCTTTGTTTTTTTTGCTAGAACCTCACAATGACTTGCATTTATTCCCTCCCTGGAATGTGAGTCTACTGAGCAACTAGAATCCTACTCAACTTTCACACCATAATTAATAATAGAATCATTAGAAGAAAACAATGACTCAATATCTAAAACTGTACTAGTTGATGTGAAGTATGGCATCTTTCATTTACTATGTCATCTCTATTTACCACAACTTTATTATTAGAAATATCAAGTAATCTATAGGCCTTTGATTGCTCACTATACCCAAAAATCACGTATGCTTTGATTTTTTCATCCAATTTACTTCTCTTTTGACTAGGAATAACTGCAAAAGCTACACAACCAAAAATTTAGAAAGCACTTACATCTGGAGTTCGACCTGACCAAGCCTCTTCTGGAGTCATATTCTCCAATGATTTTGTAGGATTTCTATTGAGGATGTACACTGCCATATTCATTAATTCTACCTAATATCTATATGGGACATTTTTGCTTTGAACCATACAGTGAGCCATGTCCATCACCATCCTATTTCGCCTTTCCACAACTCTATTTTGTTTCAGAGTGTAAGGGGTAGTGTAATGTTTATGTATGCCTTCAGTGGTATAAAAATCTTTGAACTATTTTGAGATGAACTCAACCCTATTATCTATTTTAAGAGATTTCACTAATCATCCTGCCTTTTTTCAACTATAGCTTTCCAAATAAGGAAGTTAGAAAAACAATCATATTTATTCACTAGAAAGTATACCCACTTTTTTTCCTAGAGAAATCATCGACCAACAATAGAAAATAATGGACTCCAGAAGAGGTAGGTGTTTGCATTGGACCATGCAAATTTTCATGTACCAGATCTAATACTCCCTTAGATCTTGAAGCTTTACCAACGTCAAATGAATGTCTAACTTGCTTCCCCAACTGACATCCAATACATACATGATGACTATCCTAAATAGAAGAAATCCCCTTAACCATCTTAGTCTTGCTCAATGTTGTCAAATACTAGAAATTCAAATGCCCATATTTTTTATTCTATAGTGAACTTTTTCTATTAATCACTACAAGTGCACTTTCCTTTACCCTCTGTGGATCTGCAAGCTTATACAAGCCTTTCTCACCAATCCCAATAATAATAATCTTTTTATATCTGGTGATGACTAAACATTATTGTACTTGAAAATTTATAACAAAATCATATTTTGAAGTGATCCCGCTAATGAAAAGCAAATTTTTGTTCATATTAGCCACATACCTAACACTTATTAAATGTATATTGAACTTCACCATTAAAACTGATATGAAAATTACATATCCTTCTACAAAATGAATCTTACCATCTCCCAAAGATACAGATTCATTATTATTGGCATTTAAAAAAAAATCCACATACCAATCCTTATGGCATGTATAATGGCAAGATGCCCCTAAATCAAAGTACTAAGCTCCATCCATCACAGATTTACCACTTAAAGCCATGAAAGCAAAATCAAGAGATTTTTCCTTACCTTCACCTTCAGCTATATTCACATGATGAGCTTTGTTTATGAGATTAGTAATACCTATTATCTTTTCCTGCAATCTTTATTAAGATGACAAGGTTGCTTACAGTTAAAATATTTCCACTTAGATCTCTTATTATAACCACTTATGAAGTTTCTATCGAAGAACTAGTAGTTCTACCAAACTGCTTACCCTTTCCATTGATAAAGAATGCACTCTCTAAGAAGTAGATGTAGACAACATTGTCTACTCCTATCATCTCTCCTTCTACAATAATAATGTGGATAACTTTTCAAAGTCCAAGGTATGCATCTCAACAATCATGTGCAAGGACTCCAATGACTTAAATGAAGGTAGAAGATTCTACATAACCGAGCAATCAAATCTTGCTCACCAATAGGTTTTTGTATAGCCTTCAACTGATCACTAATGTCTTTGATCTGCAACAAAAACATAAAAATGGAGCCACCTTCTTGCATCTTAGTAGAAAATAATAAATTCTTCAAATACAATACCCTACTAGCTTTAGAAGACTAGTATTTAGAAGTAAATTAATCCACAAAATTAATGCAATGGTCACATTTCTGACCTCAAGATTAGATTATTTGCTACTAACAATTTTAATAACATAAAAGCCTCATGATGACATTTATCATAATCATCGGTACCTGTGGCATGCCTCTGCGCTTTACCAAGCACTATTTGATAAAGATTCTGATATTTACATATCATCAAAATTTTGTGACTCTACAAACTAAATTTTTTTCTATCAATTTTTGTGAATTTGGAAACAAGAGGTGTTGTAAAGTAGCCATTTTGGCCTACTTTTTCTATGAAAAAAACAAATATCAAACAAACCATGATGAATTTACATAAAATTGCTCCTACCCACTGATTCAAATCACAAACTAGTTAATACCTCCAGTTTTAGTAAAAAAAACTCAACACCATTTGAAAATTTTTAATTTTTCCATCTTTAAAAACACCAAAAAATGGACAAAAAAAAATTATTTGGAGATCTACAATCCAATTTGAAAATTTTATTTTTTAGCAACATTCAAATTAAAAACCTAGAAAATAATAAAATTTTTACCTTCCAGAACTTTTTTGAGATAACTAGTCACTAGTAGGTCCCTAAAAACCCTTATAAGCTAAAGTTTTGAATTTTTTAAATTAAAAAATTAAAATTAATTGAAATAATAAAATTTTAGATTAAAATTTTCATAAAAATAATCAACGAATTAAAAAATTGTCCTACAATTTTTAGACCCCTCACTCACCAAAAATAGTGCCCAAATGAAAATATGGTCTCTTCCCCAAACCATACAGAGATGACCAACCAAAAAACTTTAAATGTGATTTTCAAACAAAATACTTACTGGAATTTGATTATGTCTGATTCAACAGACAAATTTTGAGCCAGATAATTTTATAGTAAAAGGAATCATAAAAAGTAATGCTCAAATGAATTTTTAGGATTTTCCTCAAGTTAAATGGCTGGTCACAAGAAAAAAATAAATTTCTTCCTCTCACGGCTCTTCACCAGTGCTTCATGCTCCTCTCTCACAAGACCGCCCTCTCTTGCTTCATAGGCTTCCTCCCAAGCTTCCCAAACCACAAGCTCTAATTACCATATTAGATAAAACACAGAGAGTGAGAAAGAATCACATTGTATTTATAGCATGCATTCTATATCTGAATAATACAAGAAGGCCTATTAAATAGGCAAAGACATGAGCCGCCTGAGAAACATGTGAAAAGGATGGATAAAACAACCAATGTCAGCTAACATGAAAATAACTAAGCCTGTTAAACAAATTAACCTCTTAACCTAAGTGGTTAAGGCAACTAACCAAAGACTAATTACCTTAGTCAATAACCCAAGGTAAATACATAATTACGCTAACAAGAAGAGAAATAAGTTAAAGAATAAAACACCAAGGTAATTAGAAGAGTTGAGAGAAAAAACAAGGTACAAATGCAAGCATTTCATCCCAGACAAGGTACAAACACTAACCCTGATGAGCCAAATGCCTTAGATAATGAAGCAATTAGCAATAATGAATTGAATAATGATGAAACTAACAATAATGAATTGAATTATGATGAAATTCACAATAATGAATTAAATTAACATGAAATTGATAATAAAAAATTAGATGATGTTGGTAATTCACATTCAAAGTTTAATGTTTTTAATTTTGTTGATGAAGAGCTTATGCATGATACTTTACCCACCAGTAATGAAGAAAATTTAATGGACTCAAATAATGATGAAATTAACAATGAATTTTTTTATGAAAATATATAATGAACAAAAAATGAAGAAAATTTCATGGAAACATATAATGATTTAGAAACACCCTCTGAACGGATTCCACCAATAACAACACCTCCAAGAATTGTGCATAAAAAAGATAAGTACTTAATTGAAGTTGATGAAAATATTTTGAAACCAATGCATAACAAAATCTCTGACCGCCATTCAAGAAGACTAGCTCAAGAAATTTGGGATAGTTTCTTTCATATATTGTAGTATGATAGTCAACGATGTCAATTATTTGTTTCATTGCTGAAATAGGTTAAGATGAGACCTACAATGTACACATTAAAAATAAGAACATCTAACATGGATGATGAAAATGATGAAATTATTGAAAATATGCAGGATGCATATCATATTGTAGACCTGAAATCATGGCAAAAAGATTGTAATGCTACCTGATGTATAATGACAACTTGTGCAGTAAGTGCTAAAAAAAGAAAAATGATTGAATTTAAAAACAAGTTGAACACTTGATATAAATAGAAAAACATTAATGAAAGTAATTATAAGACTGAAAGACTTAATGAACCCAATATGAAAGAGCTCTTCACATTCTTTGGTAGACTTTCATGAAAGGACAAGGCTATAACTGATGATTTGAAAGACTTACTTGCATAATTTTGAAAAGATAATACAAGAGTTTTGCCCAATGCAAGAGATTTAGTGAAAAGGAAAGTTAGTTCTCATAATCATGAAGCAAATCTAAAACATTTCATGAATATGACTCAAACATAATTGTACTATAATTTTTTGGAAAAACATCCATAAATTGCTATTAGTCAAAGATTTTTTTAGATAGCTAAACTTTTTAATGTAAAAATAAATCACATACTCACCACTTGTTGTAGGAAACATGTTGAATTTTCAATTAACTGTGATATTTTTGGCCATATTCATTGTACTTTGAATACCAACAACATTTTTTAGGAGTGTGGCATAGAAGTTCCACCAAAATCAGTGAGAAAATTTATTCCAAATATTTTTTTTAGAAGACCAGATGGACAATTCTTTTATAAGAAAGAATGTTTAGATGGAGATTACAACATTTGTGGTGGATTGCCAAAATTAAAAAAATGTATCCATGAGGAGTGTATAAGTGCAATTGGATAAGAATTAGTCGGTTTGAACAAATACAAATCTATGACATATCAAGTAAAAGATGACAAAGAATCTAAATGGTGTGAGCTTATTACGAAAAAGATACCTCTTTCATAATTTATGGTCGAATTCAAAGAGAAAATTATTTATGAATATGCAAGGTACACACATAGGGCTAAATGGTTGGATGAACATTTCAAACTAAGTAAAGACACATTCCAACTTGATTCTATTGTTTCAGTAGTTGAATTTTCTAAAAAATACATATTCAAATCACAAATGGAAGTTCAATCACAGTATTACAACTCAACACAAGTCATATTCATGCATATAGTTTCATCCATGCACCTAATAGTACAAAGGAAGATAAAAAAATATTAAGGGAGTACCATTTCTATATTATTGATGACCAATCACATTGTATAGAGTATGTACAAGGTTGTTTTGAGAAGTACTGAGGAACATTATTTTCAAACAACATTACATCTGGTCAGATAATTGCACATCATAATTCAAAAATGCATAGATGTTTTATTGGTTAAACAAGATGCACATTACCATTGGTGTAGAACATATTTAGATTTTTACTGAGGCTGGCCATGGAAAAGGGGAGCATGACAGTGTTGATTCATGTGTAACAAGAGATGTTGCAATGAAGGAGTTAAAATTTGAAAATGTTGCCAATTTGATTGATGCAAAAATTATGGTTGGATGGTGTAATGAGAACATATGTCATCGTTCTCAAGTAAATTTTGTTGTTCATAGTCATTTTTTGTTAATGGAGGTAAAAGACTTGGCAATCTGTGAGGATTGTATGACTCTAATAGGTTCAAGTAAGTTTCACTCATTTTGTAGCTTAAATGTAGGTTCTTGGATTATTCATACGTGAAACTTGGCATGCTTTTATTCTGCATGCATGGACTCTATTTGGAATGAGTGTGAGTCACAAGAGTGGGTGGATGATTAGAGTTATATACCTCTAATTCCAATCAACACAAATCAAGTTCCACCAGCATTGTAACTTACAGACATGAGATCATTACATGACTTTGACCATATATCCAATCTAGTATAGCCAAGTAGAATATAAATCTTTATGTACTATTTATTCTCATAATCTATCTTCATAGTGTCATTAAAAATTGTTTTTTATGATGTAAGCCATGTTTTTGCAATTATTGAAGATGAGGATAATGAAGAGGGAAGAAATTACTACTTATGTCAGTGTGTAGATGGAAACAAAAAATTGACTTCCCCAGTCATAGATGGAGAAAACATTGATTATCCCACTAGGTCTATGGTGGTCACTGAAACTTGGATTTGATGATATGCTATAAGAAAATCAAAATTTCTAGTTGGAGGTCAATAAGTTGTCTCTTCATTACCAAAAACTTGCATTTTAGGACCCATTATTGAAACTTCTACCACGGATTCCTCTTAGAGGTGTTTCTGACTACATTCAGGGTAAAATTATAGGGCTTTCCTATGGACATGAAGTATCTTACAGTTCCTCCATATGACTTATGGTTTTGGTTTTATGCATGCTTAAAGTTAGGCTAAAAATTAACATCTTTCTTATATTGGGAAGGGCATTCTTGAGCCTAAAATGGGTGGTGGGTTTCTTGATCAGCCTAGATGGGAGGCCAAGAAATTAGTCCTAAATGTTATCTTCCCCTTTGAATGTGTTGGTAATGCTAATTTTTATCCAAAAAGCATCAAAAATTGAGTTCTTGGACCGTAGATCAACTTTGACAATATTTATTGTTATTGTTTTTGTGCTCTGGAATAGTAGTGAAAATCTAATTGCAAGAGGAATTGGATGTCACAGTCATTGGAGAACGTGTAATTCACCTATATATATGTGATTAAAATTGTGGATTTACACCTGTCGGTCTCGAAGGCAAAATTGCTAGTTGGAGGTTAACAAATTGTTTCTTCACTACCAAAAAATTGCATTTTAGGATCTGGTACTACAAATTTTGCCATAGATTTCTCTTAGAGGTGATTAAAACAAGATTTAGGATGAAATTAGATCAATTTTATGTTCACATAAGGGATCTTACAATTCCTCCATATGAATTATAGTTTTATTTTTATGCATGCTTGAAGTTAGGCTAAAAATCAGCATCTTTCTTGTGTTGAGAAGGGCATTCTTAAGCCCATAATGGGTGGTGGGTTTGTCGACCAGACTAGATGGGAGGCCAAGAACCTAGTCCTATATGTTATCCACAAATTTGAATGTGTTAGCAGTGCCATTTTTTAGCCAACAATCATTATAAATTGAGTTCTCAGACCGTAGCTTCAACTTTGACAACAATTATTGTCAGTGTTTTTGTGCTCCAAAATAATAGTGAAAATGCACTTGTGGGTGGAATTGGATGTCACAGTCATTGGAGCATGTGTAATTTGATTATATATATGTGAATTAAGTGGTGGATTTGCACCTACTAGTTTTGGAGGCAAAATTTCTAGCTGGACGTCTACAAGTTATCTCTTCACTGCCAAAAATTTGCATTTTAGGACCCATTATTGCAACGTTTTCCATAGATTTATTTTAGAGGTGATTTAGACTAGATTCAAGGTGAAATTAAAGGGATTTTTCATGCACATGATGGATATGATGGTTCCTCTGTATGACTTACATTTTTGGTTTTATGCATGCCTAAAGTTAGGCTAAAAATTACCATCTTTTTGATATTGGGAAGGGTGTTCTTGAGCCCATAATGAGTGGTGAGTTTGTAGACCGGGCCAAATGGGAGGCAAAGAACCTAGTCCTAAACATTATTCACCTCTTCAAATGTGTTCATAGTGTGAATTTTCTAGTTGTAGGCCATTAATAATCCAAGATGAACCTTGTATGTAAAATGAGATGTTGGAGTGAGTTAGATAACTTGAAATGGGAATGATGGTGTTTCATTTACGTTCCATGAGCATTCAGGATCCGTGGGGTCTTGGATCATTTGATAAATATTCTTGAACACCTAATGTTTCATTCATAGTCAAAATATTCTGCCTATAGTCCATCCTTCAGGTTAGTGTGCATAGATAGGCCAGTTGGCTTCTACAAAGTCAAGCATACTAGGAGAGGTTTCCAAAGAACACCTGCAATCATACCCTCAAAGCATGCAACTATAGCTAGGGAAACACAGTCATGAAGTCAATAATTTCAATAGTGAATTTTCTTTTCCAAAGCAATATTTTAAAAACATGTACCTACAACCATCACAGGGATTGAACATGAATATGTAGTTAGGCCTTTGTATGGAAGTTGACTATGTGAGGCCCAAATGTCTTGTTAAATGGCCAGAACTTCTTAGATGAAGGTTTAAGGGTGATTTCCAATGAATTAAAAGTAATAATTGGGCTAAATGGATTTAAATTAGACCAAATACTCCCTTTTATCATAGCATAAATCTCTAGGTATTATTGACATGTAGTCATATGAGGTTTTTTGAGAAGGTACAAGGTGACATGGAAGATTATGAGATAACAAATGAAGGGTCGAATCATGTAAGGAGAGGTTAAATGAGATTTTAGAGTAAAAATAATCAAGATAACATAAAAACCAAGGAAAAAGAGGATGATGACTCATTTGTGAAATTTGACCAAGCAGACATGTGCCACTAGCTTTTGTCAAAATGAGCCTACAGGGCAAAATATGTTGGATCTAATCATGAAATTTGGTGGAGAGGATAATTATGACCTAATATACCCATTGAATATATTTTTTAGGATTTTTTATAATATAAAATATTCACTATTTTATTAAAATAAACCCTATGTCAAATCACAATCAACATTAGAGCCTACCTTGGAGAAATTGGTCAGTTTGGGGCATCTACATGTTGAGTCAAAGCACAAAATTTGGTACGAATGGTATACATGACATAAAAAAACATCCCATGCCATCCTAAAGGTCATATAAAGAGTGAAATTTTCCACTTTTTTGACATAGTACACTTGTAGTCAAGAAGGCAACCATTGGAGATTTCTAGAATTTTTGTCAGTTCTAGATGTCAAGAAGCAGTTTAGGCCTTAGAGAGGTATTAAAACCATAAAATATAATTTTTTAAACCTATATTTTTCTATATAAATAATTAAATTCAGGTTTTTCATGAATGTTTTTGAATAAATACAAGTTTTGGCATGAAGGAACCATGTAGGCAACTCAAGGTAAATTATGGTAAAAAGGGTCTATAGGACAAAGTACATATCCAAATGACTTGAAACTTGGTAAAATTGGTATTAATAACTTAATATACCCATAAATAATATTTTTAATATCATATGACAAGTGAAAGTTCTCACTATTTTTCCGTAGTCCCCTCCATGTCTCATAATTGTCACTATTCATGTAGGCATACATTTTGGAGTTTTAAGGTGTGCTTGAGGGTTCCAAGCTTAGGGAATTATTTGAGAAGTATGGTAAGATTATTTTAAACCTATTAAACACCTTTAAATATTATTCACATTTCAAACTTCATGCAATCCCCATATGTAGGCTCAAATCCCCATAGGCAATCTCAAAGGCATAAAGGCAAAGTTGGTTTATTAATCATTGAAAAGGTGTTATGAGATGTTTTATATGTAATGAGGATGTTTTAAATAAAATAAGATCAGTGGGAAGGTCAAATTGGTCCTTTGGAGAGTATGTACAAGGTATGGTAAACCTTAGATTAGGGTTTGCGTATTTTTAAGAGATTTAACCATGGGAATTTAATTAAACTTTGTAATCTTAATACCCTATACATGTACAAGGTGATTCAAGAGGTTTTAACCTAAGATTATATGGATATATATGGATTATAGGACAAAGGGTTTGGAAGAGGGCTAATTAGGCCTAAATGAGGGTAGGCTAATGAAGGAAGTGATAGAGGTGGAGTTGGATATGAAATTTGACATAGACATGGAAAATGATAGAGTGTACCTATAAATTCCATTATAATCTCTTGATCAATCATAACTTTTTCGTACAAGTAAAAATATAGTATAAAAAGGATACAAGCCTTAAGAGAGCATTTTGTCCATAAGGTGTGGAATGAGATTCAAAGATTGTTTGATTACTTGAAGGGGGTTATACCAGTATGTTATGATCATCTAAGATCATATGTGACAATAGGTTGAGCTCTTGAAACATAGAACAAGATTTGGTCCTTGAGACCCAAAGAAGGTGCCTAGTAAGAAGCTAGAAAGAGATTGAGAGTAAGTTTATGAATGAAATGAGGTAAAATATGTGTTGTGAATGTATGGATAGAGGTCAATGCTATCAAGAAGGTGCTACTAAGAGTACAAGGAATAAGTACTAGGTGTAAGAAGCTAAATTAAGCCTAAAGAGTCAAAAGAGGAGCTATATTTTGAAAGAAGATTCAAATCTAACCATAGAAAGTGAATGTGATCAATTAGGTTTATCATCAGCATACAAACATAATTCAAATTCAATCATTAATATTATTTATTTATTATAAGGGTCTGATTTGCAAAATTATCCTAACAAGTTATTCTCAATCTCATAACATTTGTAATTCTTAAGAATACTTCAAAACCAATCATTCATAATACTCTGAACACAAGTAATTCAAACAAGATTTAATTCATTAGTCTTCTTAAATATTCATGTACAAAATAAGAATGCCATGTGTGAATGCCATATATAGGCATATAATGTCAATAATGCATGCATTGCCATATAGGCATACAAAAAATTACATCATGTCTAATAACATATTATCTAATGTCAGGTGAATACATCATATATGCATGTAAAATTCTAAAAATGTGTGCATTTCCATATAGGCATACAAAAAATTACATCATCTACAACATCCTAATCATCAAATAGTTTCCCTCTTTTTACCTTCTTCAAAGAAGACTCTCCTGAAATGTCCTGCTTGTAGATGGAGAGATATCTCAGATTCTTTGGATTTCTCCAAGGTTTGACTACAGATATTACACTCATATCTTACTTGCAGTCAAACCTATTTAAATACAAAAATTATTATAAAATTAACAAGTACACATGAAACGAAGTTAAGAAACTCATGTTTTAAACTATAATAAAAAATCATTTAAACATGCACTTATCACAATCTCATGGTCCTTCTCAATTTTACAGTGATGCTCGATTGGGTTAGTGCCAAGATTAGTTGTATGAACAAGCATTTAAAATTATGAATAAACATGAGGAATTTTCATAGTAGTCATTTGAATCAAACTATCAAATGTCATATGATAGCCCTACATACATATTACATTCATGCATATAAGTTATATTTGCCAAAGTATATATTAAAATTACTAAAACAAAAGTACTAAATTATAATTCAAAGTTACAACTGAATATACATACCTCGGTGAGTGCCTCTATAGATGACATTGTAACAACAATGCCCGAGTCTATCTTGACTTGTAATGATGGAGGACTGTCCACCCTAGCCATCAGTTAAATAAACAAACTAATAATTAATAACTTGGGCAATTCATTGATTAAACAAGTTGATAACAAACTTGGTCTTGCATAAGATATGAACAAATATTATGAGGTCATGGGAAGCATGAATGTGACAAGTGGATATGTGCAACATGTGACTTGTAACACCACACTGAAGGCAAGAAATGTTAGTTTCATGAGGGAGAATGAAAAGACAATGAGGGGGATTTTTGAGGGGGATTGGATGTATATATATATATATAAGCAGGTCAATCCTAATCACTAGGATTGGATACACGCACGCGCGCGTGCGCACACACACACACACACACATCCAATCCTACTGATTGGGATTGACCTGCTATGGGAACTACATATAATGGGATATCAAGCAAATGTTCAACTCGTTATTTTGGTTATTGAAAACATATTTTGAAACTCAAAATAAAAGCAAAAATGTTGAGATGGAGAATGAGTTTCTAACACTATGTGAATCCATGTTAATACATCAAACAATAAAAAGTCCAACAAAATTATAATAGGTATTTTATATTTTCTTACACAAAATCTACCAATGATGCAATTAAGGTGTATGACTATATATTTAGAGTATATAAGATTCACTTAAAATTTTATCTCTGTAAATGTATATGGTGTCATACTAACACATATAGATGTAGTAGGGGTTGGCCAACTACCTAGTTGTGATGTCGAAGGCAACGTCTCCTCCTGGAACAAAAAAATACATATATATTATTCAGTTTAAACATGTAAATTAATTTTTAACTTTTTAATTTACAAATATAACTTAAAAATTTAACATGAAATTTATATAAAATATACCTGCATGTGTGTATAGACTCCCAACATATCTAAACAAAATGTGTGTGCCAACAACTCACTAGTTAATTAAATATCCTCCAAGCTCCCTGAAGCAGCACCATCATCATCTAAAGGTCCAATGCATATAGCACCACAACATTTGCATGGGTGGGGTTGGGTACAACCACTAACTAGAGTGTCCCAAGCATCTATATCTAAAAGTCTACTCGTATGATGAATGAGTGTATCAATAAGCACACCAAGTGCATGCAAAGTGTCTATCTCCAAAACCTCCTTCACCTTAGAGGGAATCTCTGGATGAAGTGGCTTTTGGGTAGGGATCCTTGTACATCGATTAGGTACATGATGTGCACCTATTCGATCCTGCATGGAGCTTTTCCCTCAACCCTAAAACTCACCATAGTCAAAGTAATTTATAATTTCATTGAGGACAAACTTGCAATAGAGTTTCCTCAAAAAGTACAAAGGGACCGCATAGTTATTCCAAGGTGGATAGTTAAACACCATCCACTATTGCTCCCAAAAATTGGCTTTATTCAAATTGTTTTGGCATCGGTAGATTGGGAAATGTTTGGTCGTTATGAGAAATGGGGCATTGGTTGTTGGGTTGATAAATAAGGCACAAATTTGATCTTTTGTTGTTTCTTTCTTCTTCACCTCATTTGCTAATAATAAGGCACAAATTTAATATCTTGTTATTTATTTCTTCTTCACCTCATTTGCTGACAATTTGTTAGCATAGTAATCGCTACAACTATCCCTATATGACCTTCATCTGTCAATTTGACTTATTATCAAATCAACTTGACTTAATTCTAATTCTAGGGTATTGGCCAAATAGGTGTAGTGGGTGTTCATGGAAGTGGGCTCTGTCATTCTCTTAATTATCTACTCAATTTCAATTTTCTTCTTCACTATGTGAACAACTATATCCTCATGACTACCTACAGGATCTAGCAGAACTATAAGAGGGTTAAGAGGCTTGGGCGGATGGTCAGGAGGGTTAGGCAGAGCATGTTGACCTATGGAGAAAAATTATAAATTAAACTATGCAAAATTTTCACAAAAAATTCAAAAAAATTGATTTAATCTACAACCTTACCTCTTCTTTGTGGCAACATCATCGATCTCATGAATGCAAAAACAAAAGCAACTATTTCCATGTGAGCTAGAGGTAAAAACACGATTTGGAGGGCAAAATGAAGACCTAGAGAGCAAAACATGAATGCCAAGTAGCAAAAAATGAACACCAAAGAAGAGTAGAAATGACAATTTGGTGGGGTTTTTTTCATTTTGTAGTTTAAGTAATGTGTACATGTTACCTTTATTTATAGGAATGCGTACGCATTCCTATAAATGAAATAATGCATTCGCATTACTATTATAATGTGTATGTGTTATGGCTCAGGTATTTCAAGCCATAAGGCATACACATTGTTGGGTATGTCCAAAAAAATATCCCCCAACTCCGTGCACATACCCGGGGGTCATATTAAGTAATTCCTTCTCTGTTTTGCCTTTTTTCTTGCTGTTTAAAACCTTCCATTCACCCCTTCCCCTGCATCTAGGAAGATAGGAATGGAAACTTCAAGAGAATCAACTGGTTTAAAAATATCTTTGGCTTTTAAAGTGGCTACTTAATTCTTCTCATGAGGTATTCCAGCCATCAAATCCTCACATGCATCATCTTTCAATCCTAAAGCATAAACAACCTTTGGTGAGGTATCAACTTCCTTACTCTGTTCCAAAACTGAAACTAATGCTAATATTTCTAGCACTTCACTAACATTATCCAAGCTTTGTTCCTCTTCTAAATCGTCACCTATTTCTCTATATGAATCTGTCTTAGGGTTAATATCCTTCCACCATGAAACCCCATGCTTACACTTAGTAAATCCACACTCATTAGCTAGATGTCCGTTAGCAAAGCATTTTTCACAACGAAAAGGCAGATGCTCATAATCCAAATTTTGTTTCCAATTTCGATCCTGAATGATCAGATCACTAAATGTAGGAATGTTTTCTAAAACATTCAAAGAAACTAGGATATGAGCAAAATAAGAGTGTTGCATATTTGTTGTTGATGGGTCTACATCAAGGATTTTTCCCAAAGAATTTCCTATAGCATGAAAATAGCAATCGGTCCAAAGGTGGAAAGAAAGACGAGACATCCTTACCCATATCGGTTTGATGTTGAAAGCTTTTGTAACTGGATCAAATGATGGATAGCAAGGCTTAGACTACAACATACCAATATCCCATCTCCAAACCCTCTCATACAGGGCTTCCAGTTCTTCTGAACCCATGCCTGAAGCACTGAAAAGGAAGGCCAAAAATTGGTAAATCTATAGACGACAAAGATGGATCTATAAATTATTTTGATTGAAATCAGAATTTCTCACTTAATGGTAATGATGCATTTGTATTGCTACAGAGAATAGGCATATGACTATTGACAGGTGGAATGAAACCATTGGCAGATAAAAGATTAATTGTGTTCCCCATATGAACTAGCCAACACACCACCTAGTAGAAAAGTGAATATTTTTCAAATGTTTTAAGTTTCAAACGAAATATGACCTCACGATACACAACATTAATTTCAATGTGTCTGAATATTACATTGTTTGTGACCTACATAGCTTTAAAATATTACATCTCACTCATGCACTTTAAAAGTATATAATACAAGTAATTTACTATATACCTTTGCTTAGTAAAAAAAAAAATTACATCAATTATGTTGTATAAATAGAATTATATTTATAATATTAATAATATAATAGCATATGGCTAATATTAATATATTTATTTATATTTATTAAAAAAAATTGATCAATATTCGCTTTTGATCGAAGCTACAAACCGGCTCTGGAGTACAAACTGGAGGCCCAATCCCCGAGAACTATTAAACCAACATAAACGGCTACCACTTGAAAACCCTGACTAAACTCAAATGACCACATCCAACCTATAAATACCCTATGAGATTCAAACTTGGGTGAGGTTGGACACAACCAACCGACTTTACCAACCCTTCTACATCTCATTGGTAACTTTATATTTATAATATTAATATATGTTATGAATAATATAATATAACTATATTTAATAATATTTTAATATAATTTTATATTATTTTATATATTATAAAATTATTATATATTTTTTTAGAGTTCCACTTTTGATGTTGAACGAAGATGTTATGAGCGTTAATATAATTGAAACAAGTTTTCATATTTAATGTACTGTTCTAAACAATAATGTAATATTTTTAATGTGATAAAAAGACATTGAAGTTCCATAATCAATTTTATTACTTCCATTCATCCATATTTCCAAAATATTACCTCTTTTTAAAAAAAAAAAAAATCTATTCTAACAATGCTAACACCATCTGGATAACTGCTAATATAAATATCAGATATATTAGTTTTTTACACCACGTTTGCTTTGGTATTTCAATTTCTTGGGAACTCGGCTTCCTAATATAAATATCCTGACGACTAATTCTTTTCCCTTTGTCACACGGCAATGTCCACAAAACGCGTATCAACAATTGACTTATCACGCAGAACTCCACACGTCCTTATCCTTTCAAGGCGGTCTGTGTACTATTTAGAACAAGTCTTTCGTAATCCTCGATGTCGGATATATTTAAAATATTAGTCGAAAGTTCTACCGACCCAGTTGGTCAAAAAATAAATAATTAAAAAAAACACAACAGAATAGAAAATATGCATAATACTGTCGATTGCAGGTGACAAATTTCCTACGGAATTTTGTCATCCTGTTGAAACAATATAGTGAAGACGTGTGTTCATTAAGTTTAACCATGCGAGCCTATTTACTTCCCAGCGGCATTTTTCCTTATGTTAATGACAATTTAGCAGTGGGCTAATTTTTTGTGCTTTGAGTTTAAAAAATGTATTGGGAGGTGGTTCAATTTTTAATTTGGCTGTGTTTAGCGGGTTTTGCCTCTGCAAAATGCCTTCCTGAAACGTGTGGATCAGTGAATGTGAGCTACCCTTTTTGGATTCGGAATCTAAACTGTGGATATCCTGGATTTCAGATTAATTGTCAGGAGAATTCTACTGGGGAGCTCGCTCCGTTTCTTCGCGCGTTTGTACAAGGTAATAATACCGGTGATATGAATATTGATTTTGAGATTCTGAAGATCGATTATGCGGGCTCTCTCGTCATAAACTCGACTTCTCTCAAAGCCATGTCATGTAGTGGAACAGATGATGCCTTTGTGCGATTCATGTTACCTCAAGATGGTCCCTTCACCATTTCCTCGTCCAATAAATTCCTGGTCGTCGGTTGCAATTCAGTCGGTTCTTTTAAAGTATCCGATGGCAGGCGGAGCGATGGGTCATGTAAATCTGCATGCCTAAATCAATATGATCCAAGGTACTGCAACACCTATGGCTGTTGTGAAGCTGGTATTCCAGGAAACAAGAAGACGATAAATTTCACGGGCGGGGGAATCAGCTATGTAAACTTTCCTGATTGCGGGTTCTCGACTATACTAGACCCTCTTACGTGGACCTTACCCCCAAACACGTCTGGCTTTTTGCTGCTGGTCATTACGGTCTCAGCCTTGATTGGAGCATTGGCCAATGGAATTGCTCAACGGCAAACGGAACATCCAATTACTCTTGCGCCAAACAAGCTGAATGCATGAACCGTCAAACAGGGCATGTATGCAAATGCCTTCCTGGATATGATGGAAATGGTTACTCTAACGGCACAGATTGCACAGGTATCTTCTCCACACTTTCTAAATCTAGAACCCTTAGGGGGCATCACGCTTTCTCTTTTATAATCATTCATCTTTAGATTTTCGAGACTCCTAATAATTTGATAATGATGATGAATGTTCAGATGTAGACGAATGCAGTGCCAGTTATCTAAATGAGTGTGTTGGACCACTGGAAGGAGGCAGATGTCATAATTTGGGAGGTTCTTACAATTGTTCATGCGCAAAGGGTTACACGGGAGATGGATTTCAAAACGGGACAAGATGCCAGTCCCCAGGCTCAAACAACACCGTTATTTCTGCAATTATGGGTGACTATGCAGCGCGTCTCTGCTTTTCTTTAAATTTAAATCTGCAAAAGTATAGTTTATAACAAAATCACTGTTTGTTGAGATGACAGGCTCTGTTTCTTCGTTCGTTGGAGTTTCTTTGGGTGCGTGTGGATTATTTTGGTGGTTGAGGAGGCGTCGCTTGAAAGATACGAGGGACAAGTATTTCCGACAGAACGGCGGTATCCAGTTGCAGGAGCATATCGCTTCCATGGGAGGAAGAAAAGGCTTGACAGTATTTTCTGAAAAAGAACTCCAAATAGCCTCAAACAATTATTCAACAGAATTAGGAAGAGGGGGTTTCGCTATAGTCTACAGAGGAACTCTTTTGGACGGCACGCCGGTGGCAATCAAAAAGCCCAAAGCAATTTCCGATGAGTTTTCCAATGAGTTTATCAACGAAATTGTAATTTTCTCCTATATCAGTCACAGAAATGTAGTGAAATTGCTTGGTTGTTGCCTCCAAACTCAATATCCGTTGCTGGTATACGAATTTGTACCCAACGGCACACTGTTTCAGCATCTACACTCGACAGATAAGCACTTGCCATGGGAAAAGCGGCGGCAGATCGCCATCGAGGCAGCAGATGCTATAGCATATATGCATCTTCAAGCCTCTCAGCCGATATTACATCGAGACATAAAATCATCAAATATTCTCCTAGACGACACACTCACTCCGAAAGTTGCAGACTTTGGCATTTCTCGTCTACGACCTTCGGACGAAACACACCTCAGCACCATGGCGGCAGGTACTCCAGGTTACGTAGATCCAGAGTTCATAAGAAGCAATCAGTTTACAGACAAGAGTGACGTTTTCAGCTTTGGCGTAGTTTTGGTAGAGCTTCTCACTAGTCTAAAACCCTTGGTGACTCTACAGGGAGAAGTGTGCACTTTATATGACCATTTCCTGTCCACAATCAACGACAACAACTTGATTGAAATCTTAGATCCCAACGTAGTGAATGAGGAAAACCAATGGCAGATAGAGAGTATGGCAAGGTTAGCCAAGGCATGTTTGCAAGAGATAGCAAGAGAAAGGCCGTCTATGAGAGAGGTTGTGGAAGAGCTTGCTTGGATAAGAGTTGCCACAAAACAGTCGGGACTTAACAGAGATGTGTCTCTTCTGAAGCACAGAGGTGACTCAACAGAAACAAAGCTGAATGATTATACTTCGCCAGCGCTGAGTACGAGTACTTGTGAGGATCCTTACCTTTGGCTGGGTCCCAACGAGATTATTACTTCGGAGGACCCTTCGGCCGCATTGATTCAGATTCAAATGTCATATAAGAACGGAAGATCATCATCGTAAGACATTAATTAATTAATTATATTATTAATATTTTTTAATCATAGAAAATGATTTTCTATATAAGAACTCTTATGAGATATAATGGCTTATGTTTTAAGTTTATAGTGATTAGAAGTTATTTATTATTTTTATTATATTCACTCAGAGTAATTCAATATATTTCAACTCATGTAGGAGTTGGTTAATTATTGGGGGAATGCTTTTTTTTTTTATATTAAGTTATATCTTTTCAGATTAGCCAACACACTGATCTCTTTTTTTGATACATCATTAATGGTTAGGTCGCTCGCATAGTTACAATCGATTCTCCACTTTTCTTCATTGAGAAAGGTGGAGTCTTTTGCGTTCGTCTTGTGGGAAATCTGTTATTGGCCTATCTTGGTGGATCTTACCCATGCAGGGAAGTGGTCCAGTGAACAATATTTTTCAACAAAATCATACTTGGAGCATTACTATGTCTTTGGCTCCCCCAAACCTTATTTAGGAAGCTTGGGTGGCCCATGATCCTCTTTTGGCTAAGCTTTCTTCTTAGAGTGCTTAGACTTTGAGAGATGATATACCACCACCTCCTTCTCGATTGCTGCATGTGCCTAGTTATTTGTAATATGTTTTATTTTTTTTTTAAGTTGTATTGGCTTTTCACTACTATGCTTTACCAATGTTTGTATTGATTTGAGCCGATTTCTTTATTCTAACATGGAGGGTGAGTCGAAATCTTTATCGACCACCTTATTATTGAAATCATCTTATATACTAGTATTTTTATATTAATATTACAAATGTGTTCTAATAATGAACTAAACTAATATAATTAATTAAAAAAATTATTAAAAAGTCTATATTTATGTCGAAAAATGTAACGTACAATGATAATATGTCAATGGGATCTCATGTTTTGAGTGTGTACATAAAAACCAAAATATAGATAATGTATTAAAATTAAAACTTAAATATAACTAACATAACAAATAGATATCACAAAAACATAAAACTTAAATACAACGGTCATACAAAAATGTGAAAATAAAACATATAAATTTAAAATAGAAATGGAAACCAATCAAATAAATAAAATAAAAGAGCTAAATAAAATGACAAGTGCATGGAACAAACACAAGCACAATAAAAAAAAATTAAGGGATTGAATGTTTTTCTGATAATATTGAAATGTTCATTTTATTTTATTTTTAAATAATGCTACAATATTGAAAGAATTTATAGACATCTAAAAGACATAATTCATAGATTTATCTATCCAATAATACATGATAAATATGCTTACATAGTCAAAATGACTCACATCCAAAGTAGGTTTACATATTTCATTATTTATTACTATCTATAAACCATTTTAGAATTTAGATTTTACTATATTTAACATTTAGTTCTATAAATTATGTAATTTAAATAATTTTTCAATCATTTATTGTTTATTATATTTCATTAGAAAATAAAAATTTAAACATATAAACATTTTGGTGAACCCATAAAATTATGTGAATACTGCTTATTGTTTGCTTGATTTTTATCTTAAGATTTCATACATTTTTTGTGCAAATTACTGACACTAAAATAAAATAAACCTTAACTTTGGATATAAATTTGACACCAAGAGTCAATCTTCTTCAACCTTGGATTTAATTTGACACTGAAGAAATTATCTTATCACCTTGGATAACATTTGACACACAAAAATTTTATTTAGACCTTAGGTTTAAATTTGTTGAAGAGATACACAAAAATATTTTGAATTTTATTTTTTATTTGTTTGTTGCTTGTTTTTAGCAACTATGTTATGATAAATTTAAAACTACTTAGTGACTGTCATTATAGGCTAAGCGGTGATATGTTTTATAGATACCATATTGTGAGGGATATTGCCCTAATACTCAAGCCATTGTATATCATTAAACACATGTTTTAGTTTCTTCATAACTCACCATATATTTAAAATGTGAAAGGTTCTTTATTTATACCATAAGAAGCTTCTTTTAACCATTTGATTTATGATGCACCTGAGAAGAACATATCACCCAAGGAAGATAATATTATTGTACCAATAGAGATAATATAGTGGAATACAATAATGGTTTAGCCTATGTAGTTAGTGCTATGAAATATTTGGACAAAACTAATCTACTAACTATAATTGAGATCCAACACAATCAATCAAACTCTTGCCTAAATCACCCATTTTACCTTATTTTTTACTTGTATTGTATTCAAAATGGGATCAATAAGTGAATTTTTATGTAATATGCTACATAATATTATGAAATTAATTATTATCGATGAGATGTGGGTGAGTTGGTAAAGTAACTTGGTTGCGACAAGCACCACCCAGGTTCAAATCTTATATGGTATTGGAGGCTAATTATGACCGATCGTTGGTATTGGATCAGTTGTGGCCATTGATGGCATTCTCAGGCCATTTATGACTATTTGTTGGTATTCTTGGGCTGATTATGGCCATTTTTGGTAATTTTGGTACTTGTGTACTTAGGGATCTAGGCCCCCAATTGTGTCCTAGATCGGTTGGAGCTTCGATCAAAAGTATATTGGGCAAAGATCTCACCAAAATAGTAGTAATCCAAAAAATATTATGAAATTAATTATCAAATCTTGTATTAATTTTTAGTATGGTATTCCTTATGTTTATACATGGATTCAATTCCAAATTAATCAAGATGTTATATGCAACAAGGCCCCAATCGCATGGCCTTCTTATTTCAGATGGGTGCACTACCATATCATGTCACTATTATTCTCTAGTGCAAACATCATCAAAAAATAATTTTATCAAATTTGAAATGACTTGAGAGAAAGAGGAAGCACATGTTATACATTTTATTAAATATATAAATTCAAATGATTATTTATTACCTATTTCACACCCTCTTGAAGGACACATCATGGCTCTCATTTTAGAACCAGATACCTAGGAAAATATTAGTGATACCGATGAATAAAATTCATGGAATATTTTTGTGAACATCCATAAAATGTTGACTCATTCTTATATGTTGCTATAGATGAACAAAATAAAGGTTCCCAATAAATCTCTCCCAATATTTCCATGTATACTAGTGCATCCATTCCTATTTCTACACCATTAGTTATGTACATAGCATCATCCCTTGGTTTGGAAAAAATAACTTAGTTTACAATAGGTATCCATGCCTAAGCATACTCATGCTACTTATACCCCTCTAATCACCTCTACAAATACTACTCTTAAAGATACAATTTTTGTCTTACAAGCTAACCTATGTCAAATTGAGTAAACACTTACTCATACTAACCCCTAAATGGACTCGTGTTCCTTGTTGCACAACCCTTTAATACTTTAAATTGAATCTTATCCAAAGACACTAAAATTATTATACATGAAGGCAAAGGTGGTCTTGAACACCATTTGTGTGCATTCCACGTAGCTTGTTTAGGCTATGAAAATAATGACAAATTATTTACAAATATATTTCAAATAATTATCAAAGAATATGCTCTTATATGGTTTTATGACCTTCTTCTTCAATCAATAAAGTCTTTCAATTTATTGTAAAATTAGTTTTTAATACACTTTTGTATCAACATTGGTGAAAAATTTTCATATGATCAATTTGAAAAGCTCAAATAAGAGTCCAATGAAAAAATAAATAAATATATTCTAATATATAGAATTATGCCAGCAAAAATGACAAATAAAATGGATAATAATGAGCTCTAAGATATCTTCACTCAAAGTTTTCTATCTCCACTCCAAGAGTCAATTATTTTTGATAAGTTCAAATCTTTTGATAAACTATGCATACAATCAAAGAGTGTGAGGTCAAATTAATTACTTTGAATAATCTCAAGTATACTTCAAATGCTCCATCTACTTAAGATGTAAAGTTTCAAAATAAAACCAATTATAAGAGCAAACCTAATGAAATCAAGATTGATGTTAAGATTATAGTTAATGATATATCATAACCAACATAAAAGCTTCAATTGCAAGTTCCACTAAGGAGACAATTCTCAAGGTTACTATCACCTCCTCATGTACTATTATAAAATCTAATTGAGTGGAATCTCATCTCTCTTCCTCCACCAATGGAATTAGACATGTCTAAGCCAAAAAATAGAATCTTTTAAACATTGCATATTGTGACTGCCATCTATGGATTGGGCATTATACAAATAAATGTTTCAAGCTCAAGCACAAAATTCAAAATATCATTAATGATAATATTATTGACATTAACACACCTACTGAAGAGTCAAAGCCATAAGAAAATTACAATTCAAAGATCTAAATATACAAAGATCCTTTTCCACATAATGAAGCAATAAATAGCATGGATAACTCTAAAGTAAATTATGAATATAATGCTCATCACCCTCTTTATACATATGGACATCCACTTGATAGCATCATTGGTACAGTTACAAGCAAAACACATCACTTATTATGATTAAATTTGATGATAGTTAAGTTATTGATGATTATTTAGATAGACATGCACTTTTTATTCGAGCATATGTTGACAAGTAATCCATACATAATGTTATGATAGATAGTATATCAAGTGAAAATGTGTGAACCATAATAGTACTCTGCTCTCTTGGTTATAAAAAAAAATCTACATTATAATTCTAGAGTTGTCAAAGCATTTAATGGTCGTATATATGATACTCTTGGGCATATAGTGTTACCTTTACAAGTAGAACCTCTCTTATTTCCAACCCCATTCTTAGTTCTACCAAGCACAAGGGTATTTTATATTCTATTATGATTCCCTTGGATATAAAAGATTAGAGTAGTACCTTCTATAGTGCATAAATCTTACAAATATATTCATGGTTATAAAGTGATCAAAATTTCATAAATTCAATAAGAATATCCTTTAAAACCAATGATATTTAATCCTCCTATAGAAAAGTTGGTTGGCACATGCATTGAGGAACATACAAATGAGATAGTCTACATAAATATTCAAAATCATATTTTAGAATCATTTCATCCATCTACTTATGAGCATCATTCAAAATCCATTTCTCCATCTACTTAGGAGCATGTTATAGTTACACTTGATCATAATCAATGAATTCCAAAAATCATGGTACATTATCTTAAGCAGAAGGTGGAACTTAAAAAGGGTCTTCATGTCCTAAGGCACCATACATTATTTAGATAGCTTCACCATAGGTATAGGTAGTTACATATTTTACTATTACACATGAAGATAAAAGTTTACATGGGTACATAATCAATGATTCATCTAGGTATTTAAAAATATATGATGCCTACAAAGGCAACTATGGTTGGTACTTCCTCTTCACATGAAGTCATTCCTTCATATCACACTATGGAATATGCATACATGCCTCTAATAATAGATATAATTATTTAGATAATTGCATTTTAATTTGCATATACCCCTTTTGATTTTAATTTATTTACAAATATTTTATCCCTTATCCAAGTATTCTTCTAACCCTTGGCTTACTTTTCCTTTGGGCCCTTTCCCTCTTACATTTTCAAACTGTTTCGAATAATCTAAAACAACTATCTTACAATGTTTTTAATATACACTCATTATGGAAATTCACTTTCTTATTATGGCATAGATATCATGTTATGGCTTACTTTACATTTACATGATCACATCTATCTACTCCTACATTCTCCTTAAGGACATAGTCTCTTGGCCATTGGAGGCATGTACATTCTTGTTTATATCATTAATTTGTGTTACATTACTATGACTCTTATACACATACATTGGGGTAACATTACTTTTTTCCATTTTTTCTACACATTTATTTATCACCTTGTTGTGGATTGTTCAAATCCATCAATTTTTTTCTATTTTTAAATTCATGCTTGTGAGCACTTTTCAAATCTTAAAAATACCAAAAATTACATATATTCCAAAAAGTTAAAAAAAATTAAAAGTATTATCAATAATTTAAAATCAATGCATATAAGCATTCTCTTATGTTTCTATCTTAATTACTTTCATAAGTTATTTATTTCATGTTAAATAGATAGCATATTTCAGTTTTCAATACTTAATGTTTTTCATGAGGTATGTGAGTGTGATATAGTACATACTATTACATGGTTTTTTGATGTCATGATTTACTTTTACCCAACAACCTTACTAAGATAAGAAAATTTATTTTTTATCAATGAAAACTTAAACATGTTGTATTTATCTACAACCTCTCTACCATGTCAAGCTATTTATCATAAAAATATTTTATTTAATCACTCACACTTTACATTGTGTTACATGGATATACTATTTGATAACAATGACATTGATACATATGGTTGATGGATATTAGTCTCATTTGTTTTATATTTATTTTCAAATTATTACTTTACTACATGATAAGTTAGGAATTAATTTATTATTGTCTGCGGCCCTTGGCCTTATGTGTGCAACATATACATGTTCTTACATGTATGAATTCATCATGCCAATTATATGCGGTCCTTGGCCTTGTGTGTTAATGCCACATTCAAATGTCCCTTATATGTGGCCTTTGAGCATTATGTGTGACATTAAATTATAATTACATGAAATTGTATGACATTAATTTTATGTTTATTGCTTGTTACTATGGTGCCTTGATTCATATCGTGCATTATTTCTATTTTTATTCTTGTCCCATGATACATATCATGCACATGCTTATGTTATTCAATGATATATCTATTTAACACAAGTTTCATATGAAATTAAATGTTATATTTGAAACTATGATGCAATATATTTCAAATGTTCATATACTACTACATGATTATATATTTCACATAGTTTATAATTATATTTTGAGAATAGTGACTTGCAGGTTACGTCTCTCATATAAAAATGGGAGATCACAATAGGCTTACCATGAGAATTTTTTATATATTTATAACAATATATAGTTTTAAAAATTACATCATGATTGACTATTTTTATATTATGAGGTCATGTGACATGCATGTGCAGTGATTCCTACACTTCAACATATATTCACATACACTTAATTCATGTGTATGTGCATGTGAAAAATAGTTACATGTTTAAAAGTATTACAAGTTCAATTAGAATTCTATATCAATTTAATAAATATATATGGGTAATGATACTCAATCATGCTCATGTTTCTACATGCCAATTTTAAATTTTCATTTTTTCAAAGTTTTAAAGTTTTAAAAGCACACAAGTCTCAAATAAAATTTAGATTCGTTTGCAGCAGTGTCATTCATTTTATTTTTTAAGTGGAACACATTAGAGTTTATTGACACTTAACAAATATAGTTACACTTTTTCCAATGTAGCGGGCCACATTTGGTGGTTCTACCCCTTCAATTATTTTACAGAGTAATTTACACATTCAGATGAGAGTTTTAGCATAGAATGTTTCTAAATCAAGGGATTTCACTAATGTTCAAATTGATACTTGATCACTCTAAATTCATCATAGGTTCAACATTTCTCCAAATTTCTTAACAAAGGGGCGCACACACTTTTAAACTTTCAAGTTATAGGGAAATTGCTATGTATCTAGGGATATGATATATTGATGTATATGGGTTGATGGAGATGCCGACATGTGGCACACATCCCTTTAGTTATTTATATGGGTACAATATATTAGGATAATAGAGTAACTTGTGGAAGTAATACATTGGGTAATGGTCAGCCTACATTGGATTAGGAGGTTACCCATCCATGGGTTAGATAGATGTATATATATAGGAGATGATTATCATGGTAAGGAATCTAGTAAGCATTGAGTTTTCTATTGTAAAAGGATATTGGAGGTTGTCCCCTCGAAGAGACATTGTGGAGTTATTCCTTCCTAAAGGAGTATTATATGGTGTTCCCTAACCTTAAGGGTATTTTTGCATCTATTGAATATCAAGATCATTACAAAAATTAGATTGCATACTCCTTTAGGTGTATTCTTTCCTTGCTCTATTTTCAAAAATTTCAAATTTAAATTTTGAGATTTTCAATTTTCAAATATAAACAATAACTAGGTTCAGTGGCATTGTTTTAGGTTTTGTATTGAGGCACCTTTCATAATAAATCTTCACATCAAAATATAAAGTATATATACACACTTATGTTCACATTTTTTTAACTTATTAAATTTATGAGAGTATATTTAGATATTCATATTATATTTAAAAATTCCTGTCAGCCAAATCCCAAAAATAATCGTCCTTATTGGATAAGACTGCATAAGGTAGATAGCGTTGCAACCTGGGTATGTTCACTAGTGTGGCCTTGTTCCCTATGCTCCAATGATAACTTTTCAAATTTGAGATGTTTCATGTTAAAATTTCATGAAATTTTAGTAATGTTAGCTAATGGAATATTCCAAAATTTTCTCTATATACGCACATTAAGGCCTCTGAAAGCCTCATTTATAAATCACCTAGAAATTCTACTACACATTATCAAAAGGGCACTAATATTTCAAATTTTAATTCTTGTTTATTATAAAAGTCATAGGCCAAGTTTGAAATTGTTTTGTTATAGGTCAAGACCACTCCTTATCAAGCATTCAAGTTGATATATATAGTTGTATTTATATGATAAATATCAAGATTCAAACACTCACTAAAGGAGAAAGAACTAGATCAACTTGAGGCCCTTTTGAGCTATATAGGCAACACTCAAATCACACGAGGTTTTCTAAGGATAGATTAACTATTTGCATTGTGTAATTCCCCCATTTTACATTTATTTTCTATTTGGTTTATTCTTAAGAACTAAGGTTTTACTATTTTAGGTATTCCACATGTCAAGTCAACTCTTACAATTAATCAATCAAGCCTCATTAACATCTGAAGGTACCTATGTAGGAAAATTAGTTGCATAATCAACCATGATGTATTTGTAGTCAATAGACAAGATAACAATGTGCCCCTATTCATCTAGCATGACCATATCCTAGTTCATTTTATAATTTTATTATAGACTACAACACAATTCATAAATATTTCCAACTAATTGTACATCATAAATCTATCTCCATAGTTATAATAAATTAGATCCAAACAAGGTTTATGCATTTCATTATTTATTACTATTTATAGCTCATTTTAGATTTTGTATTTTATTATATTTCATATTTACGTTCTATATATTCTATAATCTAAATCAATTTTTTATCATTTAGTGTTTATTGCATTTCATTAGAAAATATATTTTAAATATATAAACAAACTCCTGTGAAACAATCACATGCCATATTCATTTCCAAGTGTTGAATGTCATATCCGAGTGGCCTAAGAGGTATCATGATACATGTGTTGAATTCGTAAGTGGGATCAAATATGATATTTTTGCATTGCATTCCCTCTTCACCCTCCCACGTCCACCTAATATTAGCCTTATTAGGTGTATATATATTTTAATATTCTTTATTAGGAATTATTTTTTAAGCACACTTTATTGTCTAACTTGCACTTATTTTATCAACTTCTCTTTTTGTAAATTTTCTTGTTGTAACCTTCATTTTTCCAATTGTTCCTTTTCTGACAGTTCATTTTCCAGTTGTTCCTTTTATTTTTTACATCAATATCACCTATATGTTTTAAATTATTTTGGATAAAATGTGCCTAATAATATATAAATTTGAATTAAGACAAATTATATGATATGTTACAATTAAAAACCAATCTAAATGTAAAAGGTAGAAACTGATTTGACAATTGCAATTGATTTTTATGGAAATTACAAAAGAAGGTTGAGATAAGGAACTTAATTTTACTATTTTTTGAAGGTCTAATACTGAATAAAAAATTCATGAAAGATATAAAAATGGACTGTGAATCACTCAGATCAAAAACTATATCTTTGGGTGCACTTGGACATAACCATCAACCTCTAGTAGGTACCAACTGAATCTAATGATTTTGTCTTTGTATATTTTGTTTCTTTTCTTCAATATAGGATGATATTATTGATTAGCTTCCATATATCTATGTGATGTTTATAAGCTGACTATGTGCACAATCCTAAAAATCTATTTCATTCTTTTTGAAACACTAGGTCCACTTTTAGTACTAAGTTTTGGTCTGCCAAAGGAGAAATAAGGTGTGTTGAGATGATCTCCACCATTCCCCAATTAATTTTTGAGCAATAAATAAATATCCAACAATCCAAAAACATAATTCAAACTGCATGTAGTTATTCTTGTTAGGTGTATATTTGTAATAGTTATTATTTAATAAATGTAACCTGTAATCTAGATTTTGATACTAAGAAGATGAAAATTTGGCTTGGTTTTGAGGTGCTTTAGACTTGTATAGGACATAATAATTATGGGTTATGGATTAATTGGAAATAATAGGTCAACCCATTTGAATTTTCAAGTGCCTGAGTACATTTGATAAGTGCTTGTTAGATGGGTAGTAGGCTTGGACTTACTTTGTATTTATATAGGAATATTTGGGTACTTTTTCACACCATTGATAGGAAAAACATATGGGCTGACCCATAAGAAGGATTTGAATTTAAAAATTTATGATTGCTTGGCTCATGATAAGGATTTCAATTTTAGAAGAATTCGTGATTATGGAACTATCCGAGTCTGACAATTCCATCTATAAATTAGGAAAACTGATTTGATGATCTAGAGATTGTCTAAATATGATTTTAATTAGGCTATAAATAAACTAGGGGATTCATGTAGGTGACTAATAGAATATCATGAAGGTCAAACCCATGGAAAGAATGTGGATATAAGAGAATGGTGAATAACAAACATATGTGTACACAAACATCACGCAAAGTGAAAGTAGGTAAAATATGACATTGCCATGTGTTTAATACAAGTTTTAGTATCTAAAAAATGAGAATATTTGAAAAATAGGTAAATATCATCTTATATTTAGGTTGAGTAAATATTTATGTGTTTTAAATTAAGCACTATGGGCATGGTATACCAAGACTTATTAGTTCTTCAAACAATTTTAATTTGATTAAAATATCCCTTAACTTTAATAATTATGTAAAAAATGTGATTATGGAATTGTATTTATGGTTACTTATGTGGATTACATATTAATCACAAGTAATTGTGTTATGTTGATTGAGGACATAAAGAGAAAATTAAGAAATGTGTTTGAGATGATTGATCTTGGCTTTTTTCATTTTATCTTAAGTATAAAAGTATGGTATAAAGGTGACATGATAATAACCTCTCAATACACATGTACATGATTTGTTGGTCCAATTTAAAGTAGAATAATGCAAATCTATTACTACAACAATTGAAGTAGGGATGGAATTTCTTACAAAGTGATGATTTAGAAAATATAGATGACACATTGTTTAGAAATTTAGTGGAAAGTCTTGTCTATTTAACTACAACTCGACTTGATATTACTTATGTGGTTAATCTAGTTTCAAAGTTTATGTTATCTCCTTAAAGTTCTCATTACAAAGTAGCGAAAATAATTTTTAGATATGTGAAAGGAACTATAAAATTTAGGGTAGAATATTTAACATGTGGTAATATGTCTTTGATAGATTCCACATATTATTATCGAGTTGAATGTTTATTCAATCACAAATCTACTAATAAATATGTGTTTAACATTGGATTAGGTGGTAACTCATGGTATATAAAAAATCAACTAACACTTGCATTGTCATCAATATAGATAGAGTATATATTAACATGTGCAACTGCTTGTGAAACTATATGATTGAAGAGAATAATTGATAACTTATATTTTGCACAAAATCAAACCTCAATATTATTTTATGAGAACAAAAATAAAATATAACCAGAAAATAATCATGTCTATCATACAATAACAAAACATGTGTAAATTCATCACCAATACATTAGATAATTGAATCGAAATGTTGTACTCCAACTTGTCTATTGCAACGCTGTGGCTGGAATAAATTTAATATTTTCTTTGGCTTTCTCAGGAGGAGTTTGGAAGCATAGGATTTAGATAATTAAAGGTAACTTTCCATTTACAATACTTAACATGGATGATAAATGCATGATGAGATGCATTCCAAGAGATACCAACAATTGAAATGAGTGGGGAAATATCTGTGGTTGGGTATTGTTGGTCTCCTATTTTACAATTAAATATTTTTGGTGCATTTTTATTGTATTAAATTATACAATGCCGTGTTTTCCTTTTTACAATCTATTTTTAGGTAATCCGCTACATGTTTGTACGCTTTGATCTCCTTTATTGCTACATTTGTTCTAAAATCAAAATAATTTTACTCATTTACAGTATATGAGTAAAAAAATAATTTAGTCCATTGGGGAAACAATTTCAGATTGAAAAATTAGTTATTAACTTTTTATTCCCTTGTGCACAAATTTTAACTGGGAAAATTGTAATTCCTATCAACTTTTTTGACTTCTTTAAAAAAAATTAATAATGTAATGTTATTTACCGAGAAATAAAGTTATCGTAATATTATATAATTAAGT
Organism: Torreya grandis; assembly: GCA_037957365.1. Classification (NCBI taxonomy): domain Eukaryota; kingdom Viridiplantae; phylum Streptophyta; class Pinopsida; order Cupressales; family Taxaceae; genus Torreya; species Torreya grandis. The sequence continues at coordinate 5,146,335 of JARHVA010000526.1, read as the reverse complement.
AGGAAAAATCAATTCACAAATTCAGTAGAGTAATTAAATGGGAGATTAAATATTGAAAGATAATTTTTCTAGCAAGTATTTGACGAAAAACATTGTAAATACTTGATGAAATTCATTTTTGGAGTGTTATAATACTTCTATAATATAGATGTTAATTTATATAAATTAAAAAGCGTAATATACATGTTTTAATTGTATTTTAAAGATTAAAAAATTAATTAGATGGATGTTGGTTGAGAATTTTAACTTCTCTTAATAGAGTAAAAAGTTTAGTATTTCTGTTGATTTTTTATTATTAAGTCAATTTATAAAGCAATCAATAATTATGATTTCATATAAATTTAATTTATAATATGTCACAAAAATATATAAACTGATTATGAATAATTCAAGCAAATTTTATTGGTTATTGATGTATATATATTTGAGAGAAGGATATAAAATTTATCATGATTACAAAAATATAATGTATATATAAATTTTATTTTTGATATATATTTTTAATTAAATTATATCTTTATTTTTCATAAACATATTTTATATACCATAGATTTAAAGTTATTTTTATTTTAGCTGGACTTGTTAAAGGAAGCAGTGGTATCTCCTTCTTATTCAAATCCACCAAATTTATTAAGTATTTTTTCTTATACTTTATGCAAATGATACTTATATACGCAAAGTTCAAATAACTATTGAGGGAAACATATAGGGAGTGGTGGAGATTACCAAGACAAAACACATTTTAAAATTTAATACAATAATAGATATGGGAAGAACAACCCCAATATCATGATATTTAACATCTGCACCACTATAGAATGTCCTTCCCTATTTAATCACTTACAAGTGACCTATTTCTTTGCTCTCAAGTTTAAAATTTAAATTATAATTAAATTTTCATACTTCATTTTATAGACATTGACTACTAAATAGTAATTGTAGGTTTGATTGGAGCAAGCTAAACTTTGGAGCATTCTCGTAAAGATAAAGTGTGTTTTACACACTTAGGTACATCTATTTATCATGTTGGCACTATTTGATTCATATCATGGGGCATGAATTTGGTTCATGCACATAAACACTACTAAAATTTTCTATATTGAAAAAATATTTGATAGTACCTAAAAGTGAGAACCCTTGAATCTATGTCTATTTACAACGATTGAGTCATGTTTATTGAGGTAATGTGGTTGAGGTTCAATGACATTCAATGGAATTTTCATTACTAATAGTGAGCCCAATGTGTGGATCCCACCTTCCATAGTGGGGTTAAAATATCAGTGCTATATTGTTCTTGCCTTAATTACATAAATTTGGGGCATAAATACATTAATTATCCAGGTAATTCAACAAGGAAGCATATTTATTCAATACTTTGATAACAAAACATCATCTCTAACAAGTTATAAGGCAACATGGTTTCCTCACTTACATGTGTACTCCTTCCTTGCTTTTAATTTTAAAAATACAATTATAGATAAAATTTCATATTTCATTTTATGGACATTGAATACTAAGTATTAATTATAGGTTTACTTGGATCAAGCTACACATTTAAAGCCTTATCCTGAAGATAAAGTTTATTTTCCACACTCAACTACATCTCTTTATTCTTTTACTCTAGTATTTGTAATGCATTTCAATCCCAATACAAAATAGGGGCATTTTAGATACTAAATTATGGTATTAGATACTTGTCATTATTAATTTTGACCTACATTAATCCTACATGACTTGTGCATTCATATATGAAACTTATTTTCCATTATCTCACATACACATGTTCTCTATGTGTCTATCCCTTTTTAATCTCTATCCTTCACCTATAATAATTCCAAAATTTTAATCAAACATAGTTAATTATCATACTCAGGCATATATAAATCATCAAATCAATATTTTTCTCTCCTATAAAACACCATAAAACTTAAATGGTACTGAAATTCTAGTATTATCCAAACATGATGGTTTTGTTCCATGCCAAGCAATGATCACATTTAAAATTAAAACCATTCATATGGGTTGGTCTATACATTTATAATGTCAGTGGTGTGATAAATTATTATAGGAGTCTCATATAAATATAAAATAGGTGTAATCATATTATCAATCTAGAAAACACTTATCAAACATACTCTTACACTTTCACATTAAAATGGATCTTCCATAGCTTCCTCAATTAAATAATCATTCACAAGGAGTAGGTACTTACCAAGTATAAATCACCTCAGGCCCAAGCCAAAGTTCTAATTTTCCAAGTACTAAAAGTTAGATTATAGGTTGCATACATTCAAGGAGAAATATTTCACACATTCCCCTAATGGAGAGAATTACATGTAGTTTGAATTCCTTCCTCAGAGTATTGGATATCTAAGTAAACCTTAGACATTTAACACAGAGTAGTTGGGGTTAGCTCAAAGCACATTTATTTCCATTTTTAGGACATAACTTAGTGCCAAAAGTGGGCCTAGGGTTTCAAATAAAGGAGACTAATTTATGGGTATTAGACACATAGTCAAACCTCAGGATCCCAAACACAGATATAATAGAAGTAATTACAATGACCTATATTGAAACAAATCTTTAATATAAATATAAAACCATCAAAATCAAAACATAGCAATTGAGATAGTGTCTAGGTGAGCCAAAAATTACCACTCTTGGTTTGCGTGAGTCGTAATCCAATTTCACACCTACCCTACCACCTATATACAGTCTCCTTTTTGCACAAAATATAATAATTATAAGTATCTTATCCTCTTTAATACTTCCCATATTTAAAAAGTGAAATTATCAAGTTAGCTTCAATCTTTCACATTCAAAGATATGCTTCATTATAATACATAATAATCTAAATTAATTGCATTAGTTTCTATCTTATTAGAGCGAGCATTAACCCAAAATATGGTAAAATAGTTCTAGCTAATTACATAGCCTAAAATTTTCTTATTATATAATGAGAAGGAAAATATTTTATTGGATGATTTAGAATCCTTTAGGCTACAAGAATCAAAACAATAATAAGCTATGAATAGTATAAAGGAAAATAGAATAGACTATGGATAAAATGAATAGTTATGACCACATACACAGTTCAAATAACCACTTGGTGTCTCAATAGAAATGAATATGTCAATAATTTCATCCCTTATTTAAAATAACCATTTATGCTTAACAAACACATAATATTTATAGCTCAAACTAAAACCTAACTATCATAGTCAGAAATGTGTATCTATAGTTATTATTGTGAGTGAGATATAATAGTGGCTACATGTGAATTGTGAACTTCATGTTGAAACAATGTATAGCCAGGAGGTGGATATGGATAACTTATCCATAGTAACTTTAGGTGTAAAACATCCTTCAAGAAAAGATGTATGTATGAACACTTTGAATCATTATTACACCATTAATAATACTAAAAATATTTAAGCATCAAATCATGCTAATTTATAAGGAGATAACTAGTTTAAACCAAAACAATATGAATATACATAATTAATATAATATGTGCTTATATTAACATTGTATCAACCAAAAATTATGGATAAAAAAATAAGGATATGTTTTTAGGAAATAATAATTAATAAGATGTGGGCCATTTTTGGGCCTCATCATGAAGCATGGAAGGAATGTGCAAAGCTAGTGAGTGGCAATATGACAACTTGTTTAGATCATTTTGTTCAAGAAGGTTTGTTGTTAAACCAAAGTAAATTATGTATACCTAGAGGTTCAATGCAAGATAATTTGATTTAGGAGAATTATGGTAGAGGTTTAGTAGGTAATTTTGGTAATGAAAAGGCATTAGTACAATCAACAAAAAACTATTTTTCATCACAAATGAAATAAAAGTGTGTAAATTTATTCACAAGTGTAGTGTTTTATAGTTATCCAAAGGGATAAGTCAAAATGTAGGATTGTATCAACAATTTACTATTTCTAAGATACCATGGGAGGGTATAAATATGTGTTTTTTCTTAGGGTTTACTAAAATGTAAAGAGGAAATGACTCACTATTTGTGATGGTTGATAGATCTTCAAAGATGGAACAATTTGTGGCTTTTAAGATCTTGACTATTGGTGCAATAAATAGTACTAACTTATTTTCCAAGGAGATTTTAAGGTTGCATGGTATCAAACGAAGATGTGTAATTTTTAGGACACTTTTATATGACATTTTGGAGGATGTTGAACACCAAGTTGAAATTTAGTTCAACATATCATACAAATGGAAAAAATGTAGCCAATAGGAGTTTGGATAATCTATTGTAGTGTTTATTTGAAGGAAATCCAAGAACATCAGATGATATTCTAGCATAAACTGAGTTTAATCTAATAATTCAGTTAGGAATACAAGAAAAAACCATTTTAGATTGTGTATGGGTTAAGTCAAAGGGAAGTTGTGGAGTTATGTGACATCATAATTCAAAAATCAAAAAGTGTAGACTCGAAGGATTTTTCAGAACACAGGAGATACATGCATAATAAAGTGTGTGAAAAATTAGAGAAGAGTACAATGCAATATAAGCAACACATAGACATGAAGAAAAGGGAGGTAAAATATCAAGTTGGAGATGTAGTCTTAGCACACTTGAAGAAAAAGAGATTTCCAAAAACGAACATCTAATATGTTGAAATGGAAGAATATTGGACTATGTAGAGTGTAATAGAGGTTTACAAAGAATACATATGAGGTTGAGTTACCTAAAGGAATTGAAATCTTGCTCATTTTTAATTTATCATATTTATATCCTTATCATAAAAGGCATAGAAGTGGATGTATAGATTCAAACTCTAATTCAAATCCTAAAAAGATGGATTAGAGAGTAATGATTACAAAAAGGAATCACAAGGAGGTGAAACATGTGATTGACACAAGAATGAACAATAGGACACAATACAAAATACAAATAATTTATAATCAAGTGGAAAGGCCATGCCATTGAAGATTGTACATGGATAAGCACATCAAAAGTTGTAATACAAGGAATATCATTAGTAAAAATCACATATGCAAGAGGTCTCTTTTCTTTTAATTACCCAAGGTGTATGATGTAGGAGCATCTAGGTTCACATGTAATCCTACATCAACCAAAAATATGTTAGATTAGGTAATTTAGATAAGTCTAGTGTTACACAAGTTTATGAATGCATAGAGTTTTTGTTTGTAAGTTTTACAAAAGTCTGTCGATGCACACAATTATTATCTTAGTTTGAATAAGATCAAGAGAAGCTTTGAGTAATAGGGTTTGTCAAGGCTTTTGATTAATCCTAATAGTGTAAATATTTTTGATGTGTTTATAAAGGGTTGTGATATGTTTTGGAGCATTAGAGCATTTAACAGTCACCACATTATCTATTCCTTTTCTATAGTAGTAGAAGAGCTGACATGTTTCAAAATTTCTTGGAGGTGTACCTTCACTACACAAGTATTGTGATAATTTTCAATAATTTTGGAGCATGGAATTGACATCAGGAGCTACTCTAGCATCAATACGGTTAATACAAAGCTTTCAAAGTTGATATAACATTATTGCACATTATATTGAAATTTTGTTGTGAGCATTCATTGTGTGACAAAAAGAATGGTTCTAAGCTCCCAATAATTGAAACGATGGACCAAAAAACAATACAAAAACGCTGAGTAGGTCACCAGCGTGCATGGACTTAATTGAGGACTTAATTTAAAATAAAATAAAATAAATAAAGTCAATGAAACTCATAAAGAAACGTTAGCATAAAGTCAATGAAACTCGTAAATCATTTTGAGATGATAAGATCGGGTGTTTTAAATTACGGTTTACTATTTTTTTATAACACTTGAAATATTAACATATAGTTTTACATTTGAAAATATAGCCAAAATCATCACTCGTGAGGGTCTAAAACTTTTTGAATATCGTGAGCTTGGTTTTATGTTATTTATTTTGGAGTTATAGATTAAGAAACGGTGAATATTTGTGTCACTTTCTCACAATTTTCTTTATCAATAATTTTAATTTCAATGATCTATGATGTAGTTTTAAAATGTTTGATATTTTTCATGGATGTAAATAATTATTATTATTTGATAAATCGGGAACTTAAATTTTATAGTAATATAGTTATTACATTATAAATTAGTAAAATGTATTGGTCAATTTATTGATAGTACACTATTCAAATATATGAATTGATCAATATAAGTTTGTAGAAATTATTTTATATTAAAAATACACACAATAAATAAAAACTATCCAAAATATACAACATAATATATATTTTCAATTCATTTACACGCTGTGGATAAGAATTAGGAGACTTTGAACATTTAGGGCATAGATTTCATCTCAATAGTTTATAAATTGTGACAATTTTCTTCATATTATGACATATGATAAGTGAAATCTTTCATTTAGAGATAATCTTAAAATATTAGCAATTTATTTATTTTAAAAATATGTGAATTATGTCAATGAGATATGGGTGAGTTGGTTAAATGGTTTGGTTGTTTCAAGTTTCACTTAGGTTCAAATCTTTGGAAAGGTATGTGAGACCGATTATGGTCATTGTTTGTATTCTTGGAGTCGTTAATAATTGTTGGTTATTCTCGAAATTGGTGGTTGCCATTGTTAGTAATAGTTGATATACATCCTAGTAATATATGGTATACAAATGGTTAATAAATTACATAAGAATTTGAACACCTGATTATATCTCAAACTGATCTACACTCCAATCAAAATCCATCATCTATATATATATATATATATATATATATATATATTCTTTAAATTTTTTCTTTGTACATACATAATATTTCATATATTATCAAATATTAAATATTCTTTTTACTTTTATATTTTCAACTTCTTAATACTTATATTGTTTTAAATGTCTCTTTATACAAATACATAACCTCATTGACACTCACATACACACATTCTTCCAAATCTTTAGTTTTTATTTAATTTTAAAATTTGGACTAACAATTTAAAGTTTCAACATTGGATTCAAATTTGAAATCTAAATGTCTATGATGATAGTATTAAATTTAGAACTACTAAACTAAAGTAATTTTTTTGAAAGATGGCTAGTAATTAAATTCCTTTTCTATATATATATTTTAAAATTTAATAATTTAGAAAGCGCATATAAGATTGGAGCAATTGTTCATGAAATATACTTGTTTATATTTTTTATGATGTAAAAAAATTTCTAAAGGAGTAAAAGTTCAGATGCATTACTTTCTTGCAAGAATAAAAAAAGTACACAAATATATCTCATCTAACTATGTATAATAAAATGCACTATTCCATATGGCCATGTCTCATCATTTCTTTCTTTGGTTAGAAAAACAAATCACCAATTGCAAGAGATGATTAGGATCTCTTTTTAGATTTGAATATGAGTCATGCAAAAATCATGTATATGACAAATAGCAATGACAAATTACCAAAATAAATATAATTTAAATTATAATGTATGAAAAGAGTAGAAAAAAAAAAAAAAATTAAGAATAAAATATTTGACAAAACATTTAATAAGTAATGTGGTTGAGGTTTAATGATGTTTAATGGTTTTTGTATTATTCATAATGAGTCCAATATGTGGCTCTCGCCTTTTATAGTGGGGTTAAAAGATCAATGCAAGATTATCTTTATGTTAATTACACAAATCTGGGTATAATTACTCTAATTATCCAAGTGATTCAACAAATAAGTATATTTATCCAATATTTTAAAAAGGAAACGTCATTTTCAAAAAGTTATAGGGTAACATGGTTTACTCATTTACATGTGTACTCTTTCCTTACTCTTAATTTTTAAAATACAATTATAGTTCAAATTTTATATTTTATTTTATGGACACTAAATAATAAGCACTCATTACAGGTTTACTTAGAGCAAGCTTCACATTTATAGCTTTATCCCAAAGACAAAGTTTATTATCCACACCAAGATAAATATATGTACATTTTTATTCTAGTATTTATATTGTATTTCAATATGAAGATAAAACATGGGATTTTGAAGATACTAAAATATGGTATTATATACATGACAGTGTTAGTTTTGACCTACCTTAATCCTACATGACCTTTGCATCCATATATGACTCTTATTTTATATTCTCTCACATCTGCATGAACTCCATGGGTCTGGCCCTCTTTAATTGTTATCAGCCACCTACAATAACTTCCCAAATTTGATTTAAAGTAGTCAAATATCATTCTCAGACATATCCAAATCATCAAATCAATATTTCTATCTCCCAAACATCACCATCAGATTTAGATGGTACTAGAATTCTAGTATCACCTAAGCATGATGATTCCTTTTCTAACCAAGAAATGATTACATTTCAAATTAAAATCATTCATATGGTTTGGTTTGTACATTTATATGTCAATGGTGTAATAAGTTACCCAGAGAGTCTTATATAAATAGAAAATATGTGTAAGCCTATTATTTATTTAGCAAGCACTTATCAAACATACTTTAACACTTTCACATTTAAATGGAACTTTCCTATTTTCCCTAATTCAATCATCATTCACAAGGAGCAAATATTATTCAATTTTGAAGTGCCTCAAGTCCAAGCCAAAGTTTTAATTTTCCAAGTATTAAAATCTAGATTATAGGTTGCATACATTCAAGGAGCATTATTTCACACATTCAAGTAATGGGAAGAATTACATTCAATTTGAATTCCCTTTTTAGAGTATTGGATATGTAGGTAACACTTATCCATTCAATGGGGAGTGGTTGGGATCATCTCATCCCACCTTCCCATTTTACAAGCCATAACCTAGTGTCAAATTTGACATATGGTTTCAAGTGAAGGAGACCAATTTATAGGTTTTTCACACATAGTCAAACCTAGAGATCCCAGACAGATATAATAGAATAAATTGAATTGACCTATACCATGATAATAAAAAAATTACAAAGACAAAACCATAATAATCAGAACATAGTGACTGATGATAGTATCCAAGTGAGCTAAAAATCCCTGCCCTAATTCGAGTGACTCATGGTCTAATTTTACGCCTACCCTGTCACCTATATATAATCTCTATTTTTGCAACAAAATATAATAATTCTAAGTATATTATCCTCATTAGTACTTCCTATATTTAACAAGTGAAATTATCAAATCAGCTTCAATATTTCACATTCATATTTATGCTTCATTATAATACATACTAATATGAATTAATTACATTAGTTTCTATTTTATTAAGGTGAACATTGAGCCAAAATAGGGTAAAATAGTTCTAGTTGATTATGTAGCCTACAACTTTCTTATTATATAAGGAAAAGGCATGGATTTCATTAGATAATTTATAATCCTTTAGGTTACAACAATCAATACCATACAAAGCTATGAATATACAAAAGGAAAATATAATAGACTAAAGGAGAAAAGGAATAGTAGGGCCTCATAAAATTTTCAAACAACCACATGATGAGCCAATAGAAATGAAGATGTTAATAATTTCATCCCTTATTTCAAATAACCATTTATGCTTAACAACCACAACATATTTATAGATCAAACTAAAAATTGACTATCATAGTTAGAAATGTGTATCTACAATCATTGCTATGGGTGAGATATAATAGTGGCTATTGGTGGATTGTGAATTTCATGGTGAAACAATGTATATCTAGGTGGTGGATATGGTTGACTTCTCCATAGTAGCTTTAGGTGTGAAATGTCCTCCAATATTATATATAAGCATGAACACGTTCAATTATTATTACACCATTTTTAATACAAAAAATAATCAAGCCATCAAATCATACTAATTTATATAGAGATAACTAGTTTAAACTAAAATAATACACATATACATAACTCATATAATATGCATTCATATATCAACATAGTGTGGGACAAATTAATATGGATAACAATAACAAGGAGGTTTTTTTAGGAAATAATAATTAGCAAGATGAGGGTCATTTTTGGACCTCATCATGAAGCATGGAAGGAATGTGAAAATCTAGTGAGTGGAAATAAAACAACTTGTTTAGATAATTTTGTTCAAGAAGGTTTATTATTCAAATGAAGGAAACTTTATATACCTAGAGGTTCAATGTGAGATAATTTGATTAAGTAAAATTATAGTGGAGGTTTAGTAAGAAATTTTAGTTATGACAAGACTTTAGTACAATTAGCAAAAAAATATTTTTGGTCACAAATGAAATAAATGTGCCTAAATTTATTCACAAGTGTAGTGTTTTATAACTTATAGCCAAAGGGAAAAGTCAAAATGTAAGATTGCATCAATAAATTTCCTATTTTAAAGAGACCATGGGAGGCTATAAGTATGGATTTTGTTTTAGGATTTTCTATAATGTAGATAGGAAATGACTCAATATTTGTGGTGGTTTTTAGATCTTTAAAGATGACACATTTTGTGGCTTGTAATAAAATGAATGATGCAATAAATATTTATAAATTATTTTCCAAGGAGATTATAAGGCTGAATGGAATTCTATCAAATAAAGATGTGTAATTTGCAGGACATTTCTATTGCACGTTTTGGAGGATATTGAACGCCAAGTTCTATTTTTTATTAACATATCATATTCAGACAAATGGAAATACAAAAATCATCAATAAGAGTTTGGATAATTTGTTGTAGTGTTTATTTGAAGGAAATCTAAGAACAGGATAATATTCTTGCACATGTTGAATTCATATATAATAATTCAGTTAGGAATACAAGAAAAAAACCATTTTATATTTTGTATGGGTTAAGTCCAAGGGGAGTTGTGGAGTTACGTGACATCATAATTCAATAAAGGAAAAGCACAAACTTAGTGGATTTTTCAGGACACATGAGAGACGTGTATAATAAAGTGTGTAAATAATTGGAGAAGAGTACACTGTAATATAAACAAAATGTAGACATAAAGAAAAGGGAGATATAATATCAATTTAGGAACAAAGTCTTAGCACACTTGAGGAAAGAGAGATTTCCAAAAAGGAACATATAATAAGTTAAAATGGAAGAAAATTGGACTATGTAGAGTGTTATAGAGGTTTGCAAATAATATGTATGAGGTTGAGTTAGTTGAAAGAATTGGCATCTCACCTACTTTTAATTTTGCAGGTTTATGTCCTTATCATGTAGGGCATAGTAGTTAAAGTATATATTTAGACTCTAATTTAGATCCTAAAGAGATGGATTAGAGAGTAAAGATTCCAAAAAAGAAGCACGAGGAGGTGGAACATGTGATTGAATCAAGAATCTACAAGAGGATCAATGATAGAGAATATAAATAATATCTAATCAAGTGGAAGGGATAAGGATTTAAAAATGTGACATGGATAAGCACGTCAAAAGCTACAGTACAAGGAATATCATTATTAAAAGGAACAAATGCAAGAGATTTTTTTTTTTTAAATTATCCAAGGTGTAGATACAAGAGCATTTGGGTTCACATGTAATACTACATCAACAAAAAATATGTTAGATTAGGTCATTTAGGTAAGTCTAGTGTTACACAAGATTTTGATTGCATAAATTATTTACCAATAAGTTTTACACAAGTTTATTTTTGCACACAAATATTGTCTTAATTTGATTAAACTTGCAAAGCTTTGTGTAATAGGGTTTTTTAGGTCTTTTGATCAAGTCTAATAGTGACAATATTTTTGACGCTTTTATAAAGGCTTATGGTATATTTTAGAGCATTAGAGCATTCAACAAAGTCACCACATAATCTATTGCTTTTATGTAGAAGTAGAAGATCTGGTATAATTCAAAAGTCATTGGAGGAGGTGTGTTTTCATTGTGCAAGTATTGTGATAATTTACAGTAATTTTGGTGTATATAATTGACATCAGGTGCTAGTCTATAATCAATTCAGTTAATTTAGAGGTTTCAAAGTTGGTATAACATGACCACACATTTTATAGCCATTTGGGAACCCTATAGCAATGCATGGTGATATTCATGACATATATGAGGTTTGACATAAGACAACATTATTGTTTTGATGTTCTTGTACCCATCAGTTGAACCACAACTTTTGGAGACATTTGATGGTCTTTGTGATCTATCAGATGGTTCTCATCTATCTAATCATTTTTTATTGGGTAGGTTGCATTGAAATATAAAAAATAGATAACATGTTTCCTATGATATATTATAACGTATCGAGTTGTGTTACTATGTAATATGCTCTATTATGATATATTATGACTAGGATTGTGTTGATCATTTAATGTTTTTAGTGATTTGCTAAGCACTTAATGTAAGTAAGCAAATATTACATCTTTATAAACATGTCCCCATGCTCATGTTGAAAAAAATAAAGAGGGAACAATGAACTTAAATGGCATAATCATAAAACATAATAACTATTCTAAAATATAGTTAAAAACAAACAAAAATATGATAATGTAATTTTTTTATTTGAAATTGACATGTTATTATCATTATATACTATATTAACAATTGCTGATATTAAATGCAAATATAAATTATTTCTACTGCCTTTTGATTGCATAATATATTCCACTAAATAACTTTAAACGCTACATCGTCTAAATCATTTAATAAAAGAGACCCGTTACTATGATTGCATTAATTTTATATATATATATATATATATATATATATATATATATATATATATATATAATTTTAATTAAATTTGTACATGAAAATATTGAGGCAAGGGCTTACAAAAGTCAAATTAATTTTCAAGTGATGTAATGTGCAAATTGGTGTTTTTTAAATTATGTTGTGGAAATTTTGATATGAGCATTCATACGTTGACGAAAAGGATGGTTTTTAGCTCCCAACTCCCAATAATTGAAACGATGGACCCACCCCAAAAAAATAATACAAAATGCTTAGTAGGTTACCAACGTTGACTTAATCCGAGGACTTACCAATATCAAATATAAAATCTAATATTTTTTTTTTTGGAAAAAGAAAAAAATAAAATTATGGATGCTCAAGCTTACGTTATCATAAAGTAAATGAAACTCGTAAATCATTTTGAGATGATTGGATCGGATGCTTTAAATTACTTTTTACTATATTTTTTTTATAATTTTTGAAATATAAAAAAAAACACACATATATATATATTGAATATATTTAAGAATATAGTAAAAAATATTAATGAGTCAGGGTCTAAAACTTTTTATATATCGTGATCTTGGTTATATGTTATTGTTTTTCGAGGTATAGATTTAAAAAGGTTAATATTTATATAACTTTCTACTATTTTTTTTTTTTTAAATAATTTTAATTTTAATGATCAACGATGTAGTTTTAAAATGCTTGATGTCTTTTTTGGGTTTAAAAATATTTAATATATTTTTTTATAAATAGAGAACTTAATTTTGTAATAATATAGTTGTCACATTGTAAATTAATAAAATGTATTTGTTTTTTAATTTATATCATAATATTTAAAAATATCATAGAAATTATTTTATATTAAATTTAAAAAAAGAAAATCTCTCAAAAATATATAACATAATATATATTTTCTATCGGGAGGTTGATTAAAGACGGAGTGATGTCTGCATGCGGGGAAGGGCACGAGGGCGAACCGGCGGCATGCGACCAGGAAACAGGGCTCAGGCGAGAATGATATGGTTTTGGGAGGAAGGGGATTGGACCAAACAACAGTCTATTCCAGTGAGAAGGTTAAGCTAAATAAAATTAATGGATGTTTGCTCAGAAGGCAGGACCGTCAAGTGCTAGTCATTCCACAAGAAACAATTCAGGAGGACATTGAATACCTCTCTTCACATACCTTGATCTGTAAGTTCCTGGGAATTAGAATCCCTCAGCCGGCTTTGGAAGCCTGGGTTAGGCACTCCTGGGCAGTTGATGGAGATTTTGACATTATGCTGGCAGGGAACAATTACTTTTTGGTAAGTTTTTCCTCTGTAGCAGATCGTAATCATATTTTTGAAGGCGGTCCTTACTTTTATGAATGAGAGGGCCTTTTTCTCAAACCATGGCATGTAGGTTTTAATATGACTGAGGATCTTCCAGCCTGTGTCCCGGTCTGGGTGAGGCTCCCATGAATGCCACTAGAATTCTGGCAGGAAGACATCCTCAAACAGATAGCAGCTTTGTTGGGAACACCAACAACGATTGCCCATCAATCTTTAGATAAGAAATTCATTACTTACACCTGGGTCTGTGTAGACATGGATTTATCTAAGCCTCTTCCTGATTCTTTGGAGATTTGTTTGGGTTCACTAACATGGATTCAGTAGATTGACTATGAGTCCATTCCTTTCAGATGTAGAATCTATCATGTTTATGGTCACTTACATAGACAATGCCCTCTGGCTGCCAAAGACAAAGGACTAATGCCAGAACCCCCAACGCCATCTTCAGTTTTTGATGATAAGGGTTCTGGGAGCATGGGGCAGAATCAAAAAGCTAAAACCCAACTGGATTACCTAAGTAAAGGCAAGAATCCAATCCCTAGGGGTTTGGCGCAGGGTTCTATGGATCAATTTAATAGTGGAGTGGAGGATTTTATTCTAGTTAGGAATCGAGCTAGAGGCTGAGGATCAAGGCGAGGGACTATAGAAAGGCATTTGGAACAGGGTTTTAACAAGTTTGAGGCCCTTGATAATATGGTTATTAAGGAGGGCCTTCTTATGTAAGATCATGGAGAAGCTTCAGGACAACAGAAGCATTTGCCAGATTCCTTGGAGGGGCAGGATAGGATGGACCATACGCCTCTAGCTAAACCTCTGGCTCTAGAGGAAGGGCAGCATGACAGTGTGAATGAGCTTAAGGAAAAAGAAGTAAAATGGGCAGATTTGGTGAAGGAGGGTGATGCGTGGAAAAAAGACAAAAATTCAGCTTTGGCCCTTGGGTTATGTCAGAAACAATTCAAAAAGGCCACATCATCTGGTAATCCTAAAGTGGGATGAAAGAAAGACCAGGATAAACTCAAAATTACAGGTGACTTATTAGTGGAATCTGGGGTTGTTAAGCCTTTGGAAGAGCATTTCTCCCAATCCACCCAATGATAGTTTTATCTTGGAATGCAAGGGGTTTGAATAGTTACCCCAGACAGAAAGCTATTCGTAGTTTGGTGTGGGACCACTCTCCTGATATTTTTTGCATCCAGGAGACGAAACTTACTGTTAATTCTCTAATTGCTTGTATGCCAAATATGTGGCATTTTGGGCAATGGCAGTGTGTTGGAGCTAGAGGCAGCTTGGGAGGACTTGCTATGGGATGGGACCAGAGGAAAATCATACCACAACATTGGGTTTCTTGTATTTCGGCCTTGTCAATGATTGCCTCTTCTTTGGAAACTGGTGAGTTATGTCTGGTTACCATAGTCTATGCACCTATTAACATGGAGGGGAAGCAACAGCTTTGGTCACATATCTGGTACGTCTGGCAATGTTTTCCTTACTTACTGTGGATAATAGCTGGGGACTTTAATGCTATTATGAGCTTGGAGGAGAAGCGTGGCAGACTAAGCCATTTAGGCTCCTCTTTTGAGTGCCTACGCCATAATATTGAAGCGCTTCATATCACTGATGTGAAACCCTCCAACGGACAATTTACTTGGAGCAACTGAAGAATAGGTAATGCTGCCATTTTTGAACGTCTTGATAGATTTTTAGTTTCTTCTTTCTGGCATTCTAGTGCTTTCACTCTCACTTGTGAGATCTTGGATTGGAGGGGTTCAGACCACTGGCCTATTAAACTTTCCATAGGCCAGATTAGGGGTCCTAGAAAGCCCCCTTTCAAATTCCAATTGATGTGGCTCCAGGATCTTTCTCTTCATGATCTCATAAGCCAATGGTGGAGACAGGGAGGCCCACCTTATGGCACAGCTATGTACTCTTTCTTGAAGAAGCTTCAGTATGTTAAAAGGAAACTTCAGATATGGAACAGGACTTGTTTTGGGAACCTACAGAGTTAGAAGAAGAAAGTGCAAGGCCAGTTGGATGACATTACTAGGCAAATAAGATAAACTGGGCTCTCAGAAGACCTTCGCCTAGAGGAAGCTAGTGCAGCTAATACAGTTGCTGAGTGGGAGCTTTGGGAAGAGATCTATTGGAAACAAAAGGCCCACAATGATTGGCTTCAAGAAGGAGATAAGAACATTGCCTTTTTTCACAATTCTATGCAAGGGAGGTGAAATGGTAATTTTATTACTTCTCTTATTACTCAGGATGGAATACACCTCTCCTCCTCCCAAGATAGTAGCAGAGAAGCTGTCCGGTATTTCGTAGAACTTTTTGACATTGATACTTTGCTAGATGAAGGGGCAGAAAATGCAGTGTTGTCTTGTATTCCATCCTTGGTCGATGATAGAATGAATGAAGATCTTATGCATCCGATTGAGAGTGCTGAAGTGGAGGAAGCTTTGTTTAGCATGAAGAGAGGCAAGGCCCCTGGACCTGATGGATTTCCAGCTGATTTTTTCCAATATTTCTGGGGTATAATTAAGCAAGACCTGATGAGTGTCATACATGAGTCTTATTCTAGCAAAGAAATGCTTCGTCCATTGAATGCTACTTTTCTGGTGCTTATTCTGAAGAAGGAACAGGCGAATAAGCTAAAAATGTATAGACCCAATGCGCTTTGCAATGTTGTCTACAAATTGATTACTAAGCTTATTGCGCAAAGGCTGAAAAGGCTCCTCCACAATCTTATTTCATAGGAACAAGGTGGCTTTGTGGCAGGTAAACAAATTCTTGATGGTGTGGTGATAGCTTCAGAAGCTATTCATTCCATGAAAACTTCCCAAGAGAGGGCTATGTTTATCAAGCTTGATCTCGCCAAAGCCTATGACAGAGTTAGCTGGAGGTTCTTACAAAAAGTTCTTTTAGCTTTCGATTTCAAGTAGGATTGGACTAGGTGGGTGTTAAGTTGTGTTACCACGCCTTCCTTCTCGGTTCTTGTTAATGGAGCTCCAACAGAAATTTTTGGTGCTTCTAGAGGGCTCCGGCAAGGGGACCCTATCTCTCCTTACTTGTTTATTCTCATGGCCGAAGGGCTTGGGAGGCTCTTCAACAGTTGGGTCTCTCAGAATGTTATCCAGGGATGGAAATGGGAGAGAGGGGTAACCACCTTGTCCCACCTCCAATTTGTTGATGACACTATCCTAGCTGGTGAAGCCTGGATCTGGGAAGCGGAAGCTTTCTTCATTACTCTTGATATTTATTTAGCGGCATCGGGGCAACAGATCAATGAGCATAAATCTTCAATTTATTTCTTTAACACTCCTGAGGCTGTCCAGAGGAGAATAGCTGCCATCCTTTGGTTCCAGATTCAAACTCTTCCAGTTGTTTATTTAGGGGTTCCCATTGTGGTGGGGCGTTAACCCAAGCTATTCTGGCAAAATATTCTTGATAGTTTGAGACAGAAGGTAAGTCATTGGACTTATAGATGGCTATCTATAGCAGGTAGGGTGATTTTGTTACAATCGGTTATTCAGGCTTTACTAATTTACTGGAGCATGGTTCAAAGTGCACCAGCTTACTTTTTAAAAGAGTATGATGCTCTTTCCAAGAAGTTTCTGTGGGGGGGCAATCTGCAAAATTCTAAATGGAGTCTTGTTAGATGGGACACGGTGTGTAGGCCTAAGCAGGAAGGCGGCCTGGGATTACGCTCAGCTATTTTGGCTAGCCAAGCCCTTGATGCCAAGCTTTACTGGCGCTGGTGCACTAACCATTCTGCCTTGTGGGCCAGAATCCTGACAGCCAAATACCTTCTGAACATTAATCTTCATGATATTGCCAGATTTCCTCTTGAGGGGAGAGGGTATATGATATGGGATACCCTTAAGCTTGGAGCGCAATTGGTGAAGCAAGGCCTTTTTTGGATGTGCCATAGTGGGTCTAAGGCCTTATTC
The DNA here is from genome assembly GCA_037957365.1 of Torreya grandis. Lineage (NCBI taxonomy): Eukaryota > Viridiplantae > Streptophyta > Pinopsida > Cupressales > Taxaceae > Torreya > Torreya grandis. The sequence goes on along the minus strand of JARHVA010000526.1, from coordinate 5,128,465 downwards.
TGCAAGGACTCTTAGGATGGTACACCTCCACTTTTACAGTCACACCCGCATTTGCAAACTCTTTCGGACTCCTTTCATGCTGCTGGTTGGAGTTTGGTGAGGCATTACAAAGAAGCTTATAATATGGGAACTACCTTTGGATATAGGTGGAAACACTCCTTTGACTTGCCTCCCAGGGGTTCAGAGGAGGAGAGAGGGGAATTATCCCTTATCCTTGAGACTAGAAGGTGTTCTGTGTTGCAAGGTAGTGATGAATTGGCTTAGAGTAGGGATTCTACAGGGCAATACTCTATGGCTGCTGGTTATAAGTCTTTACTGGAGCAAACAGGTGAGGAAGGATAGTTTCAATGGGGAAAGAAAGTTTGGAATCAAATGGCATGGCCCAAATGTAATTTTTTTCTCTGGTTCCTCATGCACAATAGATGTCTCACCTGGGATAATCTTTGTCGAAGAGGATTTCAGGGACCATCCATTTGTGTGATGTGTTATAGCAATGAGGAGATAGGAGCACATTTGTTCTTCCAGTGTATGTTTGCTAAATAGATATGGCACCTATGGTGGAGTGCGTGGAGAACACCCTGCAGGCATGTATCTTCTTTAAAGGAATTTTGGGATCGAATGGGCTAATCTCCTGTTAAAAATACTTTGTTACAGAATGCCTGGGAGGTGGGACCTTCCTTCATTCTGTGGAATTTGTGGCTGGAGCAGAATAGGTGAATCTTCAGGGGTACACGGATAGAGCTGAAGCTTTTGTGGAACAAGGTTATTAGTGTGATGCAAGAAACTATTTTTGCCAGGTGTGCACCTGACAATAGCTTGGAACAAGAGGCGGCGGGAGTGTTTGGTCGCTTGGGGATGGTCTCCCCTGGCGATGACGTGGAGAGGAGAGTCAACCGACTGGTGAACTATAGGAGTAAGATGGCTCAGCTGATAAGCAGAATTGGGTAGTGGTCGCCCCCAACAGCTGGTTGTATTAAAGTAAATACAGATGGGTCTTCCCATGGGAACCCAGGTGCAGCAGGTATTGGAGGTATCATCCATGACAGTTCAGGGAACATTAAATTCTTGTTTTCCATGTACAAAGGCTGTTATACAAATAACCTGATGGAAGTTGAGGCCATTCTGGAGGCTGTGGAGAGATGTTGTCGAAGTGGTCAACTCAATGTCATTTGTGAATCTGATTCACAAGTTCTGGTTGATTTGTTGAACAAGAGTATTTTAGGAAAGACTGACTGGAATTTACAAACTATTATCCAGCAGATTAAGCAATTAAGTTCTTCTTTGAATTCAATTTCCTTCCAACACATTCTGCGGGAGTGGAATGAGGTTGTGGATTGCCTAGCGAAGTGGGCAGCGGAGAATGGGGCATCCTGGAGCATTACTAAGGAGGCTACCCTTCCTTTGAATTTGTATCAAAAGCTGGTCCATCTGGTGGATCAGGAGAAAAACTTGTAATCGGTGTTTTAACTAACTATTTAAACTTTTAATATTTGATTAAAATATCTATGATGTTAATATTAAATAAAATTATAATATCACATAATAATTTTGGAACGAAAAATAAAAATTATTAAAATTAATATAATTCTTAAAAAAATAAACCACTAATTAATATTCAATTTATATTTTATTTTTTCCTATAAAATTTAATAAATTAAAAAAACATATAAAAGTGAATTAATTATACATGATAGATGTATTAATTTAAAAAACATATTTTTATAAATTAAAAAAATAAAAAATCTGAAAGATAAAAAATTTAGATGTATTAATTTCTTGCAAGAACATATAGATGTATATAAATATATTTCATCAATGTTTAATAAAATACACAATTCTATATGGCCATGTCTCATAATTTCTTCTTTGGTTAGAATAATAAATTCCCCAATTGTAAGAGATGATTAGAACCACCTTTTAGCTTTGAATATGAGCCATGCCAGAATCATGTATATGACAAATAGCAATGACGAATTACCAAAATGAATATAACTTAAAATTATGTTGCATGGAAGGCGTCAGAACACTTAAAGAATAAAATATTTGATGAACGGAATATTTTATCGAACGCCAAAAATTTGCATTTGAAAAATTCAATTTAAAAAAATTGATAATTTAAAGAGGAGGTATCAATAGTTAAAAGATTGTTATACTTATGTGAAAATTATATCCATAATGTTAAACTCGATCACATAAATCAATGTATTCGATACGTTTCTCAAGAATTAAAGGTATCGCATTCTATCGTAGAGTGTGAATGTTAACTTTTTAAATGTTAATTTATGTTTTGCAAAAGAGAAGGGATGAGTGATATGGAATTTTTAATTATAAATTATTAAAAAAAAAAAAATTAAGAAATAATTTAGTATATTTGGTGAATTGAAACGGATTTCAAAAAAAAATTTAATTTAATTGATTGAGTTGATTAATTATATTTTTAATTCATGAGGTTAAAAAAAGCTTAAAATATAATTAAGAAAAGAAATTACACTTATTCAAATTTAGAATAAAATGAACAAGTGTACTAAAGCACATTGATTGAATAAATTTATTATATTTTTCATAATTTTAATTAAAAAGATATTACAACAATTTTAATTATAGAAAAAATATTGTCATGTAGAAAAATATATAAAAATAAATTTAATTGTAAATGAAAACATTTTATATAATATAAAAATAACATTATTAAATATTCAAATAAAAATTGAATTAATTCTTTTTCCATTTCTTCACATATTGAAACATTTCAAATCCTTTCTATGCATAATTTGATCCCCTTAACATAAATTTATCATATACTAATGAATTATAATAAATTAAAATGCACTAATGCATACCAAACAATTATAATAAATTGAAGTGCACTAATACATGTTCAAAGTTTTTTAATGGAAACATTGAAGTAGAAGATGATTCAAAATATAAGAATGAAAATTTAAAAATCTTTATATTAAAGAATAAATTAATCTATTAGAAGGAAATATTATATAAAATTATATAGGTACTACAAAATATAATATGCATGTGAAGGTTAAAATTGGGCAATTGATTTGTTAAAGCTTGTAATATGATAGTGGACACGAAGAATCATAACATTATTATTTTAGATTTTTTTACAAAAAATTTATAAAAATGATTTTATTATTATTTTTTATTTAAATATATGTTTGATTTATTTTTTATTTTTTATTCATTCTACATTATTTTATTATTATTTATTTAAATATATGTTTGATTTATTTTTTATTTTTTATTCATTTTACATAATTGTTATAGAAATCATTTAAGAAAGTTTTTCATTAATATGTTTAGTTGATTATAAGAATAATAGTTTTCCATAATAAAAATTTGTATAAGTTAAATTCATTTTAATTTCAATTAAAAAATCAACATAATATTTTTTACACTATTTATCTTATGTAATAATAAAGAATCACATGTTGATAGTAACATATAAAGGGTATGAATTATGGTATGCAGTGAATAAATGCTTGTCTACGAGTATGTACACAATCACATAATAGATATATGATGTTGATGATAGTCATCAATATATAGTAACATATTTATGCTTTTTTTTAATCTTTTGGCATAAGAGGATGTGATGGAAAAGGACTTGGATTGATGTTGATATTATGTACAAGCTTCATGGAAAAATGTGTATAATTATTTAGAAGGATTTGATAATTACACACTTTGACCAATAGTTTGTTAGAGATCCAAGTTCACCTATGAAATGGCTAAGCATATATTTGTGTTTATTATAGGGCATTCTAGGATACTTCATACATTAAAAAATCTTAGAAGATAATTGTTGGGAATCTAGAACAACAAACATGCTCTGATACCACTTGTTGGGAGGAGGGTGTACACCGAAAGCACACAATTTGATTACTAATACCAAGCAACTTAATATGCGGAAATTAACCAGATTCACTGAGTAACTAGAATTCAGAATAACACATGATATGAGAGACAATACCAAATTGTATTAACACTTTATACAGAAAAGAATACAATAAAGAAGATGCCACTTCTTCTCCACCACCTTACAGAGGTTTCCCACGCCTCAAGTGAACAGTAATTCTTCTCCCCAAAGCTCTCCCTCTCACAGGTCCCAACACCCAACTCAAATACAGAGTTGGTGTTCACCTCCCGTGCTCCACGCACACCACAAGTGCTCCACGCACTCCACAAGCACTCCACGTGCTCCACAAGTACTCAAGGTACTTCAAGTAGATCTCCCATGAATCTGCAACAACCTGCAATTCAACAGACCATACTTATGGAAGGAACTCCCTTGCCTTCCTCTCGCTCTATCCGAGTACACACCTGTACTCCAAGTAGATCATGCCTGATACTGCTCCCTGTAGTGTTGCTGTCTGTATGACCTTGCACACCTGCAAATCAAGCAATGGTTCCAATCACCTGTGAACCTCGACCTTGCACACACATACACCTGCAGATCAACGATCTTACTTACTGAAGAACCCAGCTGGCTCTCCAATCCAGCACCAAAACACCTGGTACTGTGGCACTAGGAGGAACGCACCATAGCTCTACCTCACACACAGAAGGAGCTTATAATTATGCTCTCTTACTCCTTAGCACACTTTTACAATACAACCATGAGTCTATTATATAGATCTCATCCAAACAATGATTAGACATCTAATTACCATAATTAGATCCGCAGCTATGAGTCTAAAATTAGCGCTCATCATGCAAACTCTTGCTTCGTTAGTTCACTGCCCGTAAATAACTCACAGTTGAACTACACAGGTGACCGACGTCGGTCCCTGTCCGCCTGGGGTCGCCGACGCCGGCCGATATATGACCGACGTCGGTTGCCTTCCTGTCTTACCCTGCCGACGCCGGTTGGCCAGACCAACGCCAAACACTTCTGACACTCAGCAACTCATTCTGCAACCTCCTCCATGTCTACATCAGTGAAGCTTTTAGCTCCACAATCCTAACAATCTCCCACTTGGAGATAAACAGCTGCACTGTACCTGTACCCGTACTCCGTCTAATCTGTTTCCTAGTTTGTATCCCTCTTCAAGCTCCCACCTGAAGACAACCCACCACACATCCCGTGGTGTACCACCTGTCATCCGAGTAACCTGCCACATCCGAACCTACAAATACATGTAGTGAAGTCCTGACCCTGCATAGCAACACCTGCTGCCGGTCCCTCTCAGAAAACCTGAGAATCCACTTCCCCGAATTGGCTCCTAACTCTCTGACAGCTCCCACTGCATGGGAATACTCAGGTCTATACCAGACCTCATGTGATTTCGGACACTGTACCTGTCCAGCCCTTAGTGTGCTCCGGCTCTGCATCCCGAACCTCGCCAACACCTGATTCACATCAGCTCCAACTTGAGACAAAATCAACCTGTGATCTCCATGCCTCCCATGTCAAAGAATTCCGCTGCTCCAAACTCCTCCTGACATGCCACTGAACTAATCTTACCCTTAGCTCAGCAAAACCCTGTATGTACACCCCTGCTAGCTAGCATACTATCCACATACAGCAACAGAATGATGTCATGACTCATCATCCCCCTGGTAAGACAAAACCACAGTAGTTACCCTGACATTGACTGAAGCCATGCTCCGTCCTCCACCTGTCAAACCTGGTACCACTGTCCTGCAGCTCCTCAAGATCATATACCTGATCTTCCGTCTCACGTATCCGTTCTCTCCATTCTTCTACTAAGGTATCCATTCGTATCTGTGCTTTCATACCTGCTGGAAACTCTACCAAGACACCCCTGTCTGGTTCTCCTCCAAGGAATCACATCCTCATCCATGCCAAGCTCACACCTGTTTCCTGGATCCTTCCTGCTCTACAATCAGCAACATGTATAAAGAAGAGGAACAACGAATTTGAGGGCCTACTTACGCCTTCAGTCCTCCGTATGGGTGTTTGAGACTCCTTGACAGCTTGCTGTCCACCCAAAATTCGTTACAGTGACCGACCTCGGTCACTCCACAGTCTGCATCCGACCGACGTCGGTTCCATGCGTCTGTACCTGACTACCAACCTGCCTGCGCTGGTGTCCCTTCTGCCGACGTCGGTTCTCCTAACCGACCTCGGTCTTAAATACTGCCGACGTCGGTCCCATGACCGACATCGGTCTTACCCTGCCCGACATCTCCGGCGTCGGTCTGCACATGACCGACCTCGGCACCTGTCTGTTCGACGCCGGTTCCTCCTGACCGACATCGGTGTCTGTGTTCGCCTGTGAGTGATGACTTTTTACCCGCGAGCTTCTTTGGATCAAAACCCATGTCCAAACTGCCCTGCTCAGAAGTATCCAGCCACATCCACTGGGTTCTGTCCGCCATCTCCTCCATAAACACCAAGGCTTTCCAGTTCTTAAGCCTGTCAAATATATCTGTCTTCCGCTTAAGAACATGCATCTCCTTCCTGCTCATGTGACCAAGCCTACGAAGCCACGTCTCCGCAACAAAAGAAGAATCAGTAATATAAACAAGTAGATAAAGGATACCTGTTTTCTTACCACCAGCTAATTCAAGTGCATCCGCTGTGAGAGTTCTTGTGCATCTCTCATCACCCAATCTTTCTGAAGAAATTAGCCATATCTCCAAACCTGGGACCTGCATGACATTCATCAACACCTGTGTGTTGGCCGCCTGCAATTTCAGCTTCACTTCCCCTTTGCCAATCCTTTGGCAAGGCTCACCAGCTCCTCTACCTGGAACTGCATGGAAAGAGGCAACCGAATCTTTTATCCAAGATTCAACTTTATCCAAGAAACCTGCAAACACATCCTGTACAACAACACCTGCTACATCTGTATCTTCAGTTTCTTCATGCTGATCTGTTACCAACCAACAATAATCTTTTACCTGCTCTTTCTTTCCATAGGACCGTGAGTGACCATCTGTGCTTTTCAACTCCTCCATTCTTAGCTTACTTTGATCTGCCGTTGCTCTACTCCCACTCGATCAGAAACCCCTGAGAGTGACCTGTAACCAAAAACAAAACCTGCTTCCTCCAACCTCAGCTCAGATACCACCTGTTGGTATCAAGCTCAAGAACCTACAACCAAGGCTCTGATACCACTTGTTGGGAATCTAGAACAACAAACATGCTCTGATACCACTTGTTGGGAGGAGGGTGTACACCGAAAGCACACAATTTGATTACTAATACCAAGCAACTTAATATGCGGAAATTAACCAGATTCACTGAGTAACTAGAATTCAGAATAACACATGATATGAGAGACAATACCAAATTGTATTAACACTTTATACAGAAAAGAATACAATAAAGAAGATGCCACTTCTTCTCCACCACCTTACAGAGGTTTCCCACGCCTCAAGTGAACAGTAATTCTTCTCCCCAAAGCTCTCCCTCTCACAGGTCCCAACACCCAACTCAAATACAGAGTTGGTGTTCACCTCCCGTGCTCCACGCACACCACAAGTGCTCCACGCACTCCACAAGCACTCCACGTGCTCCACAAGTACTCAAGGTACTTCAAGTAGATCTCCCATGAATCTGCAACAACCTGCAATTCAACAGACCATACTTATGGAAGGAACTCCCTTGCCTTCCTCTCGCTCTATCCGAGTACACACCTGTACTCCAAGTAGATCATGCCTGATACTGCTCCCTGTAGTGTTGCTGTCTGTATGACCTTGCACACCTGCAAATCAAGCAATGGTTACAATCACCTGTGAACCTCGACCTTGCACACACATACACCTGCAGATCAACGATCTTACTTACTGAAGAACCCAGCTGGCTCTCCAATCCAGCACCAACACACCTGGTACTGTGGCACTAGGAGGAACGCACCATAGCTCTACCTCACACACAGAAGGAGCTTATAATTATGCTCTCTTACTCCTTAGCACACTTTTACAATACAACCATGAGTCTATTATATAGATCTCATCCAAACAATGATTAGACATCTAATTACCATAATTAGATCCGCAGCTATGAGTCTAAAATTAGCGCTCATCATGCAAACTCTTGCTTCGTTAGTTCACTGCCCATAAATAACTCACAGTCGAACTACACAGGTGACCGACGTCGGTCCCTGTCCGCCTGGGGTCGCCGACGCCGGCCGATATATGACCGACGTCGGTTGCCTTCCTGTCTTACCCTGCCGACGCCGGTTGGCCAGACCAACGCCAAACACTTCTGACACTCAGCAACTCATTCTGCAACCTCCTCCATGTCTGCATCAGTGAAGCTTTTAGCTCCACAATCCTAACAATCTCCCACTTGGAGATAAACAGCTGCACTGTACCTGTACCCGTACTCCGTCTAATCTGTTTCCTGGTTTGTATCCCTCTTCAAGCTCCCACCTGAAGACAACCCACCACACATCCCGTGGTGTACCACCTGTCATCCGAGTAACCTGCCACATCCGAACCTACAAATACATGTAGTGAAGTCCTGACCCTGCATAGCAACACCTGCTGCCGGTCCCTCTCAGAAAACCTGAGAATCCACTTCCCCGAATTGGCTCCTAACTCTCTGACAGCTCCCACTGCATGGGAATACTCAGGTCTATACCAGACCTCATGTGATTTCGGACACTGTACCTGTCCAGCCCTTAGTGTGCTCCGGCTCTGCATCCCGAACCTCGCCAACACCTGATTCACATCAGCTCCAACTTGAGACAAAATCAACCTGTGATCTCCATGCCTCCCATGTCAAAGAATTCCGCTGCTCCAAACTCCTCCTGACATGCCACTGAACTAATCTTACCCTTAGCTCAGCAAAACCCTGTATGTACACCCCTGCTAGCTAGCATACTATCCACATACAGCAACAGAATGATGTCATGACTCATCATCCCCCTGGTAAGACAAAACCACAGTAGTTACCCTGACATTGACTGAAGCCATGCTCCGTCCTCCACCTGTCAAACCTGGTACCACTGTCCTGCAGCTCCTCAAGATCATATACCTGATCTTCCGTCTCACGTATCCGTTCTCTCCATTCTTCTACTAAGGTATCCATTCGTATCTGTGCTTTCATACCTGCTGGAAACTCTACCAAGACACCCCTGTCTGGTTCTCCTCCAAGGAATCACATCCTCATCCATGCCAAGCTCACACCTGTTTCCTGGATCCTTCCTGCTCTACAATCAGCAACATGTATAAAGAAGAGGAACAACGAATTTGAGGGCCTACTTACGCCTTCAGTCCTCCGTATGGGTGTTTGAGACTCCTTGACAGCTTGCTGTCCACCCAAAATTCGTTACAGTGACCGACCTCGGTCACTCCACAGTCTGCATCCGACCGACGTCGGTTCCATGCGTCTGTACCTGACTACCAACCTGCCTGCGCTGGTGTCCCTTCTGCCGACGTCGGTTCTCCTAACCGAACTCGGTCTTAAATACTGCCGACGTCGGTCCCATGACCGACATCGGTCTTACCCTGCCCGACATCTCCGGCGTCGGTCTGCACATGACCGACCTCGGCACCTGTCTGTTCGACGCCGGTTCCTCCTGACCGACATCGGTGTCTGTGTTCGCCTGTGAGTGATGACTTTTTACCCGCGAGCTTCTTTGGATCAAAACCCATGTCCAAACTGCCCTGCTCAGAAGTATCCAGCCACATCCACTGGGTTCTGTCCGCCATCTCCTCCATAAACACCAAGGCTTTCCAGTTCTTAAGCCTGTCAAATATATCTGTCTTCCGCTTAAGAACATGCATCTCCTTCCTGCTCATGTGACCAAGCCTACGAAGCCACGTCTCCGCAACAAAAGAAGAATCAGTAATATAAACAAGTAGATAAAGGATACCTGTTTTCTTACCACCAGCTAATTCAAGTGCATCCGCTGTGAGAGTTCTTGTGCATCTCTCATCACCCAATCTTTCTGAAGAAATTAGCCATATCTCCAAACCTGGGACCTGCATGACATTCATCAACACCTGTGTGTTGGCCGCCTGCAATTTCAGCTTCACTTCCCCTTTGCCAATCCTTTGGCAAGGCTCACCAGCTCCTCTACCTGGAACTGCATGGAAAGAGGCAACCGAATCTTTTATCCAAGATTCAACTTTATCCAAGAAACCTGCAAACACATCCTGTACAACAACACCTGCTACATCTGTATCTTCAGTTTCTTCATGCTGATCTGTTACCAACCAACAATAATCTTTTACCTGCTCTTTCTTTCCATAGGACCGTGAGTGACCATCTGTGCTTTTCAACTCCTCCATTCTTAGCTTACTTTGATCTGCCGTTGCTCTACTCCCACTCGATCAGAAACCCCTGAGAGTGACCTGTAACCAAAAACAAAACCTGCTTCCTCCAACCTCAGCTCAGATACCACCTGTTGGTATCAAGCTCAAGAACCTACAACCAAGGCTCTGATACCACTTGTTGGGAATCTAGAACAACAAACATGCTCTGATACCACTTGTTGGGAGGAGGGTGTACACCGAAAGCACACAATTTGATTACTAATACCAAGCAACTTAATATGCGGAAATTAACCAGATTCACTGAGTAACTAGAATTCAGAATAACACATGATATGAGAGACAATACCAAATTGTATTAACACTTTATACAGAAAAGAATACAATAAAGAAGATGCCACTTCTTCTCCACCACCTTACAGAGGTTTCCCACGCCTCAAGTGAACAGTAATTCTTCTCCCCAAAGCTCTCCCTCTCACAGGTCCCAACACCCAACTCAAATACAGAGTTGGTGTTCACCTCCCGTGCTCCACGCACACCACAAGTGCTCCACGCACTCCACAAGCACTCCACGTGCTCCACAAGTACTCAAGGTACTTCAAGTAGATCTCCCATGAATCTGCAACAACCTGCAATTCAACAGACCATACTTATGGAAGGAACTCCCTTGCCTTCCTCTCGCTCTATCCGAGTACACACCTGTACTCCAAGTAGATCATGCCTGATACTGCTCCCTGTAGTGTTGCTGTCTGTATGACCTTGCACACCTGCAAATCAAGCAATGGTTACAATCACCTGTGAACCTCGACCTTGCACACACATACACCTGCAGATCAACGATCTTACTTACTGAAGAACCCAGCTGGCTCTCCAATCCAGCACCAACACACCTGGTACTGTGGCACTAGGAGGAACGCACCATAGCTCTACCTCACACACAGAAGGAGCTTATAATTATGCTCTCTTACTCCTTAGCACACTTTTACAATACAACCATGAGTCTATTATATAGATCTCATCCAAACAATGATTAGACATCTAATTACCATAATTAGATCCGCAGCTATGAGTCTAAAATTAGTGCTCATCATGCAAACTCTTGCTTCGTTAGTTCACTGCCCATAAATAACTCACAGTCGAACTACACAGGTGACCGACGTCGGTCCCTGTCCGCCTGGGGTCGCCGACGCCGGCCGATATATGACCGACGTCGGTTGCCTTCCTGTCTTACCCTGCCGACGCCGGTTGGCCAGACCAACGCCAAACACTTCTGACACTCAGCAACTCATTCTGCAACCTCCTCCATGTCTGCATCAGTGAAGCTTTTAGCTCCACAATCCTAACAATCTCCCACTTGGAGATAAACAGCTGCACTGTACCTGTACCCGTACTCCGTCTAATCTGTTTCCTGGTTTGTATCCCTCTTCAAGCTCCCACCTGAAGACAACCCACCACACATCCCGTGGTGTACCACCTGTCATCCGAGTAACCTGCCACATCCGAACCTACAAATACATGTAGTGAAGTCCTGACCCTGCATAGCAACACCTGCTGCCGGTCCCTCTCAGAAAACCTGAGAATCCACTTCCCCGAATTGGCTCCTAACTCTCTGACAGCTCCCACTGCATGGGAATACTCAGGTCTATACCAGACCTCATGTGATTTCGGACACTGTACCTGTCCAGCCCTTAGTGTGCTCCGGCTCTGCATCCCGAACCTCGCCAACACCTGATTCACATCAGCTCCAACTTGAGACAAAATCAACCTGTGATCTCCATGCCTCCCATGTCAAAGAATTCCGCTGCTCCAAACTCCTCCTGACATGCCACTGAACTAATCTTACCCTTAGCTCAGCAAAACCCTGTATGTACACCCCTGCTAGCTAGCATACTATCCACATACAGCAACAGAATGATGTCATGACTCATCATCCCCCTGGTAAGACAAAACCACAGTAGTTACCCTGACATTGACTGAAGCCATGCTCCGTCCTCCACCTGTCAAACCTGGTACCACTGTCCTGCAGCTCCTCAAGATCATATACCTGATCTTCCGTCTCACGTATCCGTTCTCTCCATTCTTCTACTAAGGTATCCATTCGTATCTGTGCTTTCATACCTGCTGGAAACTCTACCAAGACACCCCTGTTTGGTTCTCCTCCAAGGAATCACATCCTCATCCATGCCAAGCTCACACCTGTTTCCTGGATCCTTCCTGCTCTACAATCAGCAACATGTATAAAGAAGAGGAACAACGAATTTGAGGGCCTACTTACGCCTTCAGTCCTCCGTATGGGTGTTTGAGACTCCTTGACAGCTTGCTGTCCACCCAAAATTCGTTACAGTGACCGACCTCGGTCACTCCACAGTCTGCATCCGACCGACGTCGGTTCCATGCGTCTGTACCTGACTACCAACCTGCCTGCGCTGGTGTCCCTTCTGCCGACGTCGGTTCTCCTAACCGACCTCGGTCTTAAATACTGCCGACGTCGGTCCCATGACCGACATCGGTCTTACCCTGCCCGACATCTCCGGCGTCGGTCTGCACATGACCGACCTCGGCACCTGTCTGTTCGACGCCGGTTCCTCCTGACCGACATCGGTGTCTGTGTTCGCCTGTGAGTGATGACTTTTTACCCGCGAGCTTCTTTGGATCAAAACCCATGTCCAAACTGCCCTGCTCAGAAGTATCCAGCCACATCCACTGGGTTCTGTCCGCCATCTCCTCCATAAACACCAAGGCTTTCCAGTTCTTAAGCCTGTCAAATATATCTGTCTTCCGCTTAAGAACATGCATCTCCTTCCTGCTCATGTGACCAAGCCTACGAAGCCACGTCTCCGCAACAAAAGAAGAATCAGTAATATAAACAAGTAGATAAAGGATACCTGTTTTCTTACCACCAGCTAATTCAAGTGCATCCGCTGTGAGAGTTCTTGTGCATCTCTCATCACCCAATCTTTCTGAAGAAATTAGCCATATCTCCAAACCTGGGACCTGCATGACATTCATCAACACCTGTGTGTTGGCCGCCTGCAATTTCAGCTTCACTTCCCCTTTGCCAATCCTTTGGCAAGGCTCACCAGCTCCTCTACCTGGAACTGCATGGAAAGAGGCAACCGAATCTTTTATCCAAGATTCAACTTTATCCAAGAAACCTGCAAACACATCCTGTGCAACAACACCTGCTACATCTGTATCTTCAGTTTCTTCATGCTGATCTGTTACCAACCAACAATAATCTTTTACCTGCTCTTTCTTTCCATAGGACCGTGAGTGACCATCTGTGCTTTTCAACTCCTCCATTCTTAGCTTACTTTGATCTGCCGTTGCTCTACTCCCACTCGATCAGAAACCCCTGAGAGTGACCTGTAACCAAAAACAAAACCTGCTTCCTCCAACCTCAGCTCAGATACCACCTGTTGGTATCAAGCTCAAGAACCTACAACCAAGGCTCTGATACCACTTGTTGGGAATCTAGAACAACAAACATGCTCTGATACCACTTGTTGGGAGGAGGGTGTACACCGAAAGCACACAATTTGATTACTAATACCAAGCAACTTAATATGCGGAAATTAACCAGATTCACTGAGTAACTAGAATTCAGAATAACACATGATATGAGAGACAATACCAAATTGTATTAACACTTTATACAGAAAAGAATACAATAAAGAAGATGCCACTTCTTCTCCACCACCTTACAGAGGTTTCCCACGCCTCAAGTGAACAGTAATTCTTCTCCCCAAAGCTCTCCCTCTCACAGGTCCCAACACCCAACTCAAATACAGAGTTGGTGTTCACCTCCCGTGCTCCACGCACACCACAAGTGCTCCACGCACTCCACAAGCACTCCACGTGCTCCACAAGTACTCAAGGTACTTCAAGTAGATCTCCCATGAATCTGCAACAACCTGCAATTCAACAGACCATACTTATGGAAGGAACTCCCTTGCCTTCCTCTCGCTCTATCCGAGTACACACCTGTACTCCAAGTAGATCATGCCTGATACTGCTCCCTGTAGTGTTGCTGTCTGTATGACCTTGCACACCTGCAAATCAAGCAATGGTTCCAATCACCTGTGAACCTCGACCTTGCACACACATACACCTGCAGATCAACGATCTTACTTATTGAAGAACCCAGCTGGCTCTCCAATCCAGCACCAACACACCTGGTACTGTGGCACTAGGAGGAACGCACCATAGCTCTACCTCACACACAGAAGGAGCTTATAATTATGCTCTCTTACTCCTTAGCACACTTTTACAATACAACCATGAGTCTATTATATAGATCTCATCCAAACAATGATTAGAAATCTAATTACCATAATTAGATCCGCAGCTATGAGTCTAAAATTAGCGCTCATCATGCAAACTCTTGCTTCGTTAGTTCACTGCCCGTAAATAACTCACAGTCGAACTACACAGGTGACCGACGTCGGTCCCTGTCCGCCTGGGGTCGCCGACGCCGGCCGATATATGACCGACGTCGGTTGTCTTCCTGTCTTACCCTGCCGACGCCGGTTGGCCAGACCAACGCCAAACACTTCTGACACTCAGCAACTCATTCTGCAACCTCCTCCATGTCTGCATCAGTGAAGATTTTAGCTCCACAATCCTAACAATAATGATAAGAAAAAATAAGGTGTAAGGGATCAATATAATGTGGAAAATAGTGATAAAAGTTTAGGGACATAATTGATAAAGGGATGATTTTGAAAAATTCATAATCAATAGAGAGTCAATTCTGACCATGAGAAAAAAGACTTTGAATAGAGAGTAGGTTGAATAAAGAATGGATGATTGGGATTTTGGTACTGACAATTGATAGATATGAAGTGTTCCTGAAAAAATATAAATGAATCAAGGTCAGAGAGATTTTAATGTAGGTTAAAGGTATCTGAAAATAGTGAAAAATAAATAGATAGACAAATTTTTGAAATGCATAACAAAGACACAATTGAAAATGTTCTTCTACCAATATTAGGTATTTACAATATGGATGAAGTTTTTGAAAATGACCTTATCAAATATGAATTAAATTAGCTCGATTCTTAGACATCTAGATAACATGCCACTTTGACTTATAACTAGATTGAGGTTGTATTTAGATATATTTTTTGCTGATAGTATATTTATTTTTATTAATTAATTTCTATATTAGACTTTTACTTGTCATTTTTTTATTAATTATTGTTTCAAAAATTCTACCTTATTTTTTTATTATATTACTTTTGATATTTTAAAATTCTTTTTTTCATAGACACTGATTTTAGTGGGTTCCTTACCTTATTCACTTTTCACTGGAGTTCCAATCGATCTAAGATAGAATCGAGGCCCCAGACCCCCAAGTGATCATCTATCACAAGTACTATAATTATTGAGAACAGCCACAACTGGCCCAAAAATACCCACAAATAGCCATAACCAGTTAAAAAATACCATCAATGGCCACAACGAACCCAAGAATACCAACAATTGACCATAACTAACCTCTGATACCAAACTGAGATTTAAACTTAGGGGTACTTCAAACAACCAATTCACTTTACCAACTCACCCACATCTCATTGATGATATTTTATAATACTTATTATAATATATTAAATAAAATTAAATTTCATACAATACATTGTTTCCTTCATATTTATTATTTTTATATTCTAATTGAAAAATTATTTACTTTTTGATTATACTAGAACATTACACACATTTCATATCCATGTCATATAAATGAAATTAAAACTCATTTCTTTTTTCATACATGATATTGATATGATTGACAAGGAAAATGTAAAGTTTTGAGTTAGTTGCAAGTTCATTATTATAACTTCATAGTGGGTAGGAGGAAACTCTTTATCTATTTTAGCAAAAGGAAACTCCTTTTTTATTTATAAGAGATGTAGGGCATATCGATTATCCTTTTTAAAAACTTTGCACTTATTTTTATTTATCATACCTTTTAATCTTTTATTAAGCTAGAGGCCTATATGGTGGGGCAACGCCCCAAGATTCATCTCATAAAGAGACAAAATGACATACTCCATTGTAAATAGCCTAGTTTTGAATGGTGATAGTTTGGGAGAAGTGGTGGTGTAGAGGAGTTTGGTAGTGCATGATGTCATTTATTATTGATAAATGCATATTTATAATCCATTGAAAGCACATAGGGGCTTTCTAAGTCTGTTGAAATCCTTGATTCAAATGGAATGCAGTTCCACTTGAGTTGAAATAGCTGAGATAAAAATAATGGTGGTGATGTTGCTCTTAGGTTGATTAAAAAAAAGAACATAACTTGATATGGCAATAATGTTAATGTTGGTGGACGAAAAAGCTACTTCGAAAGGTTCGAACCTTGGATGTGGAGATAACAAGGATTGCATGAAGGCAATAAACAAGGTGAAGGTCTTTGATAAAACTAAGAAATTGGATGAAATGCAAGAGGTCATTGATATATGAATCAAAAGACAAAAATTACAAAGTGATCTTGCATGTGTCACATTCATTTATGTTCTCTGTAATGTTGGTAAAGTTGATGATAATTTTTTGGTCCCAAAAAAATGAGGAGGAAGAATATATTTTTGAACAAAAACACTTATTATGCTTCAACACGGGCCTTTTATGTTACAAAAAATGTAGAATTGGTTTCCAATTTGCTTCTTGAGATGTAGGAATATGGTCACCATCCAAGTTGATACATATTCAGATTTGTGATTAAGGTTCTATGTGAAATAGGCTACTCAGATCGGGTTATTCAATTATTAGATATCCATGTATCAGGTCGTCTTACTAATCTCAAATTGTATAATGTCTTTATAAATGGCATTTGTAATTTAGGCCACCCTAAAATTACCATGCTAGCATTTAATAAGATGCACGAGAATGGATGTTCACCTAATACTAACACCTATATGGCCTTATTAAATGGTTACATGAAATGTAAAGAGTTAGTTGATGCATTTAACTCTTTAAATCACTACCTATAGTTCATCCTCCCTACACTATATTATAGAGTGTCTTGATCAATGGATTTTATAATGCAAGTAAAGTGAAGTTGGCACTTACATTTTGGGAAGAGATGACTAGTAAAGGATTGGTCCCTAAGCTTGGATGCTATGAGGATCTTATTTATGTTTTATGCAAGGTAGGCATGTTTAATGCAACACTAAATATTTATGTGACATGAAGGAAAAGGGTGAATGCTCCTATACTTACATTTTTTATGAATATTAACTCCTTTGTCATCCCCACATGAGGGGCATTAATTGGAGACAAAATATTTAATAATTACCAAAAAAAAACATTTAACCATAGATTGTGGGTCACCCTCCTATGAATAGGACCACCATAATTTGGGGCTTCTAAGGCATTTACAATGCCAAAAATGAAGGTGTGGTAACATGATATAACATGTGCCCCTTCGTCTCTTTTTTTATTAGAAATCTATGAAAGTAAAGAGGAATGGATTCTTATGTTATACGTATTACAGGTGTCATCAACATGGCTAAATGGGCAAGGAATGTTTTTAAAACCTAGCACAACATGTGTAATATTGTTAAGAAATGTGGATAGGTTTATCAATGATGCCGAACACCTATAAGGCAAATCAAGAATGTAATCTCTCATTGGCTTTCCAAATTTGATGGTTTTGACAAGTGGAACGATTACCAAATTTAGATTCATTTGTTGTTGTTTATCAATCCATGTGTCATGTTTCTCATTGAATGATTCATTGATTGACAGCCCTACCACTAGGGTTCTAATAATTGGAAGTACATATACACACCATGAAAAAGTGAGGCTCTTATACTCCAATTGTGCACGTGTCCATCCCTAGTTTGTCCCTGGGTTTAGACAACTAATAATCCATACTAAAACTTTGAGAAAGGCTAAGAAATCTAAATTTATGGATCTTGTGTGATTAATCTTTATTCAAGAGCTCTAGCTATACTTTTTCATTGATTTTTCAAGCTTGAGTCTCCATAATCCTACCATGTTGGTGGCTATAAGGGGTTTGGGGCTTAGGGGACATGCGATGACATCTCAAAAAGGTGGTGGGCCTTCTTGATTTAGTTGATATTTGGTATCTATCCAAAATCTCTATGATGCTATGACTAAATGAACATTGATCGTCTGATGGGAGATCAAATAGCCAACATTATATTTGAGACTCCTATTAGGTGCAATGTTGGGATTTACACCTATAATAAGAATGCGAGCTCTGAGACAATTTTTTTTAGGCTTTGAGAAAGTGCCTACACACTTAATCAAAATCTCAAACCACTAAAAATATGAAGGTACATATGAATTTATATTACCTCCAAATACATTCAAAAAGATAACAACTGATTAAATAAAAGGCAAAAGAGAATGTTGAATTCTTTAATCTGTTGTTTTTGAAAGATAGATATTTTAAGGTAACTCAAATTCATCACTTAAATTCTTGATCAAGAGTTTTCTTGTGCAAATATCTTTTTTAATTCTCCTATATTAGACTAATATGTTATAGCCAATACATGGATTACACATACAAGGTAATCCAACATAATTTCTAATACGAGATGTCTTACATGTATAAAATATGAAGACCCAAACCATAACAAATGCAAATGGTGATGAGAATAATCCAAATAAGAAAGTAGGTTTCAACATTAAAAAATCTGGCCAATAAAGAACAACTCCATGTTTTCTTATCAATACTAGATAGGTGCATACAGGTCCATACCCAAACCAATATTTACAGTTGTTTGAATATATATATCATCAACATGGATAGATATGGTGTGACTTCATAATATTGTGTTTTATATTGGGTTTAAAATAGTTATCTACTAAAATCCAATGAGTCTCTATATTATATCATGAAAGTGACTTTCTTCAATTCTGTCACGAGTTTCATTATAGGTTGGCTGGCATATATTTGGTATTAAGTTATTGTGAATTGATGGGAAGGGTGGAGGAAGACCCACATTTAGTTGGTTATTATAATTTATGATTGGTTTTGGGGGCTCTATTTGGGGATTAAATGGTAAGGTTAAAGTTTCCGCCCTCCATTCATTTAACATGGCATTCAATGCCTCTTACCATTTTCATTTTACTTGTGTCCCTGTTGTGTTTCTTATCAGTAGTTTGATGCAACCATTTTATATATCATGTTCAAAAGTATCTATTAAAGAAAAAATCCATTAATTTTCTTACAATAATCATTGTTATATTTTGAAGACTAACAATTTATCATCATTGTTATATTTTGAAGACTAATAATTTATTGTTATGAATTTTATTTACCATTTTATTATGTTACGATTTGATTTATATTTTGAAAAAATATGGAGAAATGTATTTTGAATTCATGACCTTAAATGTCATATCTTTGAACATTAAAATTATAGACTTATCATATCCTTTAAAATTATATACTTATCATATCCTAATATAATATTTAATATATTAATTTTTAAATATGAGTTTCATAGTTTCACATCATATTTCACAATGGAGACATACATCATATACTAATTTTTTCATAACCTTACTCTCCTCCATTGGTATGATGGACCCATGAGGCCTTTTATTGTATATCAAAATTTGAAATGGATTGTGACTCAACAAATTTAAGATGATAAAATTTGAGGACTTTTATCTGACATATGTGGTTCTAACTTCAATTTACACACTAACCAACACTTTAGCAACTCATGTTTTCTTTAAAATTGGAGGCCTTTTCCCTAATATATAAGGTTTTAAATTTTAATCACCAGTGATCCAAATTATATTCAGAAGTAGAGGCCCATCTTTCTATCTCCTTCAATAGTATGAATAACCTAATTTTCTAAGGCCAAAGGAGGTATTTTATTCTAGTATTTCACTTTTAACAATCATTATTTTGTGACTCATCTACATCTTTTTAGAAAAGTGGTTTTGCAGGGTTTGAGATTTATCATTTCTAGTCGCATAGATCTAGATCAATAATTTCTTTTTTATATTATATTGTAAAGTGCATGCTTACACTTCCTTTTTTTTAATCTAATTACACATTTCAAAGTGAGAAAACTGTAGACATGTAAAAATGATCATACAACATTTCTTTAATATTAATTAATATTGATTAAGAATATTTTTTATATATGGATAATTTATGACAAATTAGGTAATTTATCATCACCCACCTTGTCATTGATTTATAGATTCATATAACTCTCCCTTTGTGTATTCCTTATCTTATATTGTGCTTTAAGGTTTAAATTAGGTGCATATGTGCCCCCCTCTTTAGGTCCTACATGTTGGAAGTTACCATGAGTTAATATTTTAATGTCTGAACTTAAATGTCACTTATAAATAAACAAGTGTTATACTCCATTAAAGAATCAAGAAATTATAGAAGAATTTTCCATTATCGGAGTTACATTGTACAATATATCACTATTAAAACCCTTAATAAATGTGCATATGTTATTATGTTGTTTTCCATTATCAATATTTCCATTATCAATGCGAGGTTTGAAAAATTAAACAACTAGTTTATCTTGCACTAGTTATTAACCCCAATGTAGACCCCCAAAAATATCCTTTTCCTTTTTAAGTATTACATATCATAAGATCATAAAATATAAAAATTATATATTTAGTTTTCGACACTTAACAGAAATATTGAAGTAACCTTAAAATCATTCTCTGATCGCCTACATATTTATAGATTGCAATCATCTTAACTTTACCTACAAATTTTTATATTTAAATTATAATAACATGTTTTATACAATATTATATTCAAAATATACCTTCCTAACCTTACATACTTATTTTGTTAATCAATATCACTATTTATAATTCAATAACACGATAAACAAAACTTAATTAAAAATAATTTATTTGTGATTCTACATAAACTTGGTTAAATATTGCTTATACATCCACCACCTTTCACAAAATACAAAATACATTCTATATTTATTATGCACTCATTTATTTAGATATTTCCCTAAAAAATATGAGGTTAACAAATTTTAAAACCGGAAATATGGACAAAGCCAACGTTTCATAATAGACTTAGCATATCATACAATTTTTTTATTTCTTAAAAAAAAAGGTATCCACCAAACAGAAGAAAAAGACAGTAATGCGAAAGCAATCCCTCACGATCAATCTACACAGAATGCAACCACAACTTGTATTCGTTGAACAAGTCTGGTCTTCATTGAAGAAGAGAATCGTTAGGACTTGTATTCATGGAGGCGTATTATTCCGCAAAATTCCGATAACGCGCAATGCCACTTCTGCTGTTGACCAGTCAACAATGCAAGCGGCTATTTAGAGTCCATTAGATTTCCATTTCTGAGCATCTTTTCCTGCGTGGTGATAACTGAGCAGCGGGTTGCTTTCCTAATTTATTTGGCTGTCAAAAATTATGTTCTCGAAAATGCAAATCCATTGGAAGATGGTGGTTCGATTTTTAATCTGTTTTTGTTTGGCGGGCTTTGCCGCTGCTACGAAATGCCAACCGGAAAAATGTGGGTCAATGGATGTGAGTTAGCCTTTTTGGATTAATAAATCTGACTGTGGATACCCTGGTTTTCGAATCAAATGCAAGAAGGACAATTCTACTGGGGAGCTCGCTCTGTTTCTTCCCGCATTTACAAATTATAATACCACTCATGTTCTCAGAGGGGATTTTAAGATTATGGAGATCAATTATACGGGTTACCTCATCATAAATTCGACCACTCTCATGGCCTTCTCTTGTAATTCTACTGATGAAAGAAAGGTGTTTCAGCTACCTTCAAAGGGGCCTTTCACTATTTCCACAACCAACGGGTTCGTGGTCATTGGCTGCGGGACGTCGTTTGGTACTTATTCATACGGAGAGTACGGTCAGGTGAGATGTATACCTGACTGTAAAAATCATGGCGCCGTTGAATACTGCAATTATGGCTGTTGTGAAACTGTCCTTGCAGATAATTGGAAGTTGATAAATTTCACCGGTAGAGGCGTGTTTAATTATAGCAATGAAGAACGGTGTGGCTTCTCGACCGTATTTGATCCGTCTACCTTCACGATAGTCGATAAGAACACAGAACTTTTTTGGGGAGAAGGATGGAAGGCTTATTATGGTCTCCGCCGTAACTGGGGTATCGGCCTTCAGAATTGCTCTGTAGCTAAATCAACGGCCAATTACTCTTGCGACATCAATGCAGAATGCATAGATTCCCCAACAGGGGAGGGGCATGTATGCAAATGTCTTCCTGGATATGAAGGATATGGTTACTCTAACGGCACAGGTTGCACAGGTATACACTTTTGAAAATTAGAACAACTGTGTTTTCTTTTATAAGGATTCCTCTTTAGGCTTTCAAGACTCTTAATCCTTTGATAGTAATGTGGATGCACAGATGTGGACGAATGCAGCCGTAGAGACTTGAATCAGTGCATTGAACCATGGAAAGGGGGTATATGTCACAATTTTCCAGGTTCTTACAATTGTTCTTGTGCAAAGTGTTATAAAGGAGATGGCTTTCAATGCGAGTCCACAAGCTCACATAGCTCCATCACTTCTGCAATTATAGGTGACTATGCTGCTTGTCTTTTCAGGTTGGTTTTCTTTATATTTGCAAAAGTACAGTTCATAAATATTTCTATGTTTGGTGAGACGGCAGGCTCTGTTACTTCGTTCGTTGGAGTTTCCTTGGGAGCGTGTGGATTATTTTGGTTGTTGAGGAGGCGTCAATTGAAAGATACGAGGGACAAGTATTTCCGACAGAATGGGGGTATGCAGCTACAGGAACACATCGCTTCCATGGGAGGAAGAAAAAACATGACAATATTTCCTGAGAAAGAGCTTGAAATAGCCTCAAACGATTATTCAACAGAATTGGGAAGAGGCGGTTTCGCAATCGTCTACAAAGGAGTTCTTGTGGACGGTACGCCGGTAGCAATAAAAAAGCCCAAGGCAATTTCCGATGAGTTTATCAATGAGGTTATGATTTTCTCCCATATCAATCACAGAAACATAGTGAAATTGCTTGGTTGTTGCCTCCAAACTCAATTTCCATTGCTAGTATACGAGTTTGTGCCGAATGGAACACTTTTTGAACATCTACACTCAGTGGAGAAGAAATTTTCCTGGGAAACACGGAGACAGATCGCCATTGAATCGGCAGATGCTATAGCATATATGCATCTTCAAACCTCTCAGCCAATATTTCATCGTGACATAAAATCGTCAAATATTCTGCTAGACGACACATTCACTCCAAAAGTTGCAGACTTTGGTGTTTCTCGCCTACGACCTTCCGATGAAACACACCTCAGTACCATGGCGGTGGGTACTCGGGGTTACTTGGATCCAGAGTTCGTAAGAAGCAATCAATTTACAGACAAAAGTGATGTTTTCAGCTTTGGTGTGGTTTTGGTGGAGCTACTTACTAGTCTGAAACCCTTGTTGTCTATAGAGGGAACTGTGTGCACTTTATATGACCATTTCCTGTCCACAATCAACCACAACCGCTTGACTGAAATTTGAGATCCCAACGTAGTAAATGAGGAAAACCAAGAGCAGATGGAGAATATGGCAAGATTAGCTAAGGCATGTTTGCAAGCGAAAGCAAAAGCAAGGCCGTCGATGAGAGAGGTGGTGGAGGAGCTTGCTTGGATAAGAGCTGCCACAAAACAGTCGAGACTATATAGAGATGTGAGCCTTGTTGAGCAGTACAGGAGCGATTCAACACAAGCAAGGATGAAAGATTATACCTTGCTAGCGGTTGCTGATCAGAGTACTTCTGAAGATCCTTACCCTTGGCCGGTCCTCGGTGAGATTATTACTTCAGAGGACCCTTCGACTACGTTGATACAAATTCAGATGTCAGATAGGTATGCACGCTGATAAAGATAAGACACGGAGGAATGAGCATGGTAAGCACCATTCATTTCATGCTATAACACAAACAAGTAACAGGAGGGCTGCAACTCAAATCATGTTTACAAGTATCATGGATACTCTCTTCTTTTCTAGTATTCTAGAAACAAGTGATGTATTTCTATCTAATTCGATAGTTAACATGATAAAAAAGTAACTTGAATTTAGTTCAGAATAATTTATCTATGAATTGGCTATACAAACTTAAGCCTGACAAAGAGTTATGATCAGATCTTTCGCTTGGTAAACCATTCATAATAAGTTTACCAATTGAATGACATTCCATCTTCTTCTTCTTTCTTTTCTTTTTTTATATCTAGCGATGAATCACATTTCTATTTGAATCATACTGAAAATTTATACAGCCGCTTTAATGGAGAAAGCAAAAAGAGACCGTGTTTTTGGGTCAATCACAAAATATTTGATTGCTCTTGTTTCAATCTTCGAGGATTCATCCATGTTAAATTAGTATATGATCAAACTTTCGGAATTAATCTCAGAGTGATGAACTCGAGTTATGCTTAATGTTAGTGCTCTACAGCCATGCACCAACCCAAAATGTTTCATTTTGAATTGAAAAAAACGATAAAACAGAATAATCAAAATCATAAATTATCTAGATTGTAATGGTAAACACTATATGAAAACAGTATTTCATAATCTACCTGAACTAGGCCATGAGTTGCCAATGACCTTCAATAAAAAGACTCATTTTTTTTTGGAGCTTATAGTGTGTTTAATCAATCTGGAGCCAATCTCAGGAAATGCCGGCGCTATGCGGCCATGTTTGTTTGCATAGCATCCAATCGATTCACTCAAACTGGTGAAAATAACAAATTCCCATTTTAGCAGTTGTGCCTAACTAAAAATTAAAACTTTTCTGGGAACGGAAGAGGAATCCATTGCTGTAAGTGCATAGAAATTCAGCCCTGTTTGATTGGAGGAGGCCGCTCTAAGCTACGTTAAAGCCATATAATATTGAACTTCCTTGGCAATATTTTTCTATGGAGGAAGTTGAGGCCGACTCCAAACCTCTATTAAGGGACTGATCTTAACCAACACTCACAAACTGGTGGGGTCCACACTCTCAACTAATCACATAAATCTATACCAAAAAAAGGTTAAATATTTTTAAAAAATGGTTGGTTGCCCAATTAAAGTCAACCAATTTGTGAGTATTGGTTAAGCTTGCCCCCACCAAGATGCCCATTGTTTTTATTAAATTGAGATCGAGAGGCCTGGGAAACTAAGGACAAGCCCTACCCCACCGCCATCTCTAACGCTTCAGTCATCCTTAGCATGGCCTTGTGTGTTTCTAGAAACCCATTTATCATAATAGATTGCCACTCCTGAATAGGAGGAAGCCTAAATGGGTATAGAAACACCTATTGCTAGGCATCATTTTGGCAAATCGCGTGAAGCATCACACAAGGAAGGCTTCCTAAGATGTTGGCAATCGAGGGTAAGCTAGTTTAGATAGTGCAACCTAACATTTCTGGGTATGCTCTGTGTATGGACTATAATACTTTTTCATAAAATACAACTTATGATCTAGAATCCACACCACTAAAGTGGTGTGCCAAACATTTTTTAGCTCTGAATACACTTTGAACACATCTAAAAACTGTGATGAATGTTATGAAGATCATGTGCGACTGTAGAGATGCATAGGGGAAGTGATGCACGATGCACAGATCATTCATCCTTTCTTAAAGAGAAATGGTCTCCACTGCATGTCTAGTTAACACCAAACTAGATAACTGAAATGACGTGTCTATACTGACTCCAGTCCTTGAGAAGCAATTTAGGATGTTGGATATATGAAGAGAGATATACATCTACCTCTATGTTCTTTGATGTGACGTAGTGTTTGAGATTCCAAACATTATGAGGTGTTAAAAAACTAATTGTGTTATGCTGAAGAGTGTGTTATTGCTCCTGATAGAAAATTTTAGTGCCTTCCATGGATGCCTATGAATTCAAAAGGATGTATGTGATAACCTTGTAATTTAAAGCTAAGAAGAGGAGTGTAAGTACTCATGTTGCCTTTTTTAAGGGATGTGTGAAGACTCCATGTACACAAGAGATAATTGTAGATGATGCATATTCATGTTAGATGGATGTTGCACCTTTAGGAGCATTAAAAACTCAAAAATATGATATTGATTTAGTAGTGGTGCTAATACCAGTGATCTCTGATTGACATGAGTTTGATGCCAACATAAATACTTTGTGATATAGGATTGAAGATGAGAAATCCTATGTGCTCTAGATCTTAGAAGATTTACGAAACTTCCTATGTGAGTGGAAGACATGCCACTACAACAAAAGCTATCCTATTGACAACATTGAACTTTAAAGGTGTTAGCACATAACACAATGAGTGTTATGTAGGGATCAATGTATGTAGAGATGTATAACATGAAGCTTTTGTTATCCAATGCATTATGGATGTGGATAATGGTGCATTTATAAGACCATTGCAAAGAGGACGTGACCTTTCCCTAATTTTTAAGATTCATCCACACAAAATGTAGTTTTAGATAATTCTCAATCTTTTGCATAGAAATGTCAGAAAACCAACATGTGAATTGAGCACATGACTACTTCTTCCACAAAGACTTTAAGGACATGAATCCAAACACTTTTTCAATTGTATGATCATAGGGACAACATATACATAGGTTTAAAGTAATGAAGGAGCATCCCAAGAGCCCAATTTGTAAAGTTACAAGTTAGGTCACTATTTTACTTGCTTTTCACGTATTGCATGATTCACACACAAGCCAACATGTAGGGGATAACTACATAAGTCGTAGGCCCTCTTCAGAGTATTGGCTATGTGGGTAGTACCCATTAACAATAGGGTATATATATTAGCTCAAAACCATGTGCCCACTAACCCATTTTTTTTTGAGATCACTATGAAGATGAAGAACTAGGGTTTTGTAATTTCATGAGGAGTGACAGTCTCTGACTTAGATCTAAATGCACCAGAGTGAAATTAAAGACAAACACATAAGCATCTAGGTGGTCACATCCATTTATAACAAGTATTTTGTACATGACATTTTATCAAACCTAGATAGTAGCATCGATGCAACCGTCCTAAGCTAGTGTTAGTATCCAAAGCATTAGATCTAAAATATGATGATTATTTCAATACTATCTTCCAGCTTACTTCCTCCCTATTCTAGATATAGAACTATGTTAACATTAGAACTAAATAAGTATATTACTTCGTTATCATTTCCATACATATCTTTGTTATACTTTTTATATTTGACCTATTCTCAACCTAAAAAAATTAATATATGTTTATATCTAAGTTTAGCACCCAATTGACTTATAGATCTAATTATCACCCTTGTGTGTTGTCATTTCTTTATACTCCCTTAATATTAATTTAGGGTTAAATTTGAAAACTTAAATTATATTTTAGGTTAAAAATTTGGTGAACCCAATATTTGAACTCCAAACCCTAAGTCAAATAGGGTTTTCTCATTTTTATGTTTTCTTGATTGCTTTACTTTGTTACAAATTCTAGTTTTTTTCATTTGTAAAGGAATGGAAAATGTTAATACAAAAATCATTTTCAAATGTAAGATAAAGAGGCATTGATTACTCATCTCAATAATAACAAGGACTTAATGGATGCATTTTTTAATGTTACAAGAGATAAAATAAGTAAACATTATAAAACCAAGGTTATTTCACCTAGTGATGGTGAGTCTTTAGAAGGTACTATACCTAATTCCATACCAATCAAGCAACCTACATCTAGTGGAAGCATAGATTATATCTTCCAACCTTTATTTCTCGAAACTACTCTTGCTACATCTACCATGGAATTACTAATTGTTTCAACACAAATACCAGTTTCAATAAATATTACTACTCAAACCATATTTCCATCCATTTTGGTCACCACTCAAATTATTAATCTAAATCCCATTGGATCTACAATTCAATCACTCTTTCAAGTTATAAAGACTTTGGAGGACAAGGTTATAAACTTTCAACCAAATTATTTCCAAGAAGTCTTAAGGACTACACTTTGAGGTGGTTTTATGATTTACCTCTCCAATCCGTGAAAGCATTCAACTCACTTATAGACCAATTTTTGGCACACTTCTCCATTAATGTTTCTGAAAAGGTTTCCTATGCTCAAATTGATTAAATAAAACAAAGAACCAATGAACCTATCAATGAATATGTCTTGAGATATAAAACAAAGTTGGCTAAAATGACCAATCCTATGCCAGATAAAGAGTTTCAAGATACATTGAAACAAAGTTTGCTTGCTCCTTTACATGAGTCCATTATTTTTAATAAGTTTAAATATTTTGTTGACTTATGCCATGTTATAGGGGACCATGGAATGAAGCTTATTTCACTAAATAAGCTCAAGTATGTAGCAAACATGTGATCTACATCTACATCTAGTACCAAATTCAAAACTAAACTAAGTTATAAGGTAAAACCTCCTGAGCCTAAAAATCAAACAACCACCATGATTAACACAATTTCATAACAACCTAATCATCTTATTTTATCCAATGCACTAAGGAGATAGTTCTATTTACCTGAGTCCCTAGATTCATTACTCCCACAGTTACTAGAGTGTCAGCTTATATCTCTCCCTCATCCTATAGAGGGTTATATGAGTCAAACTCTACCCAAAGGATATGATATGAATGCTTATTGTGATTATCATTAGGGACTAGAGAATTCTACAAAAAAATTCTTTACCTTGAAGCACAAAATCCAAGATCTTATCGATGACCAAAATTTTGCATTGGAGGATCTTCTAAAGGAATTAGGGTCACAACCTAGTGATCACTAAAAATAAAAAATATTTAGCAATCCTTTGCAATACCATTCTAAGAAGAAACGCAAAGTGCAAATAGAATATAATGTACACCCCCCTCCATCACATTGTGGGCACCTATTAGATGGGATTATTGATACTTACACACAACATATACCTCATATAGTTGAGAGACCCTTTATTAATTTTCATGATATTCATTATTTATTCACTCACACATACCTTAATAAACACCATATACGTAGTGTTATGATTAATAATGGTGAAAGTGATAATGTTTGTACCATGACATGACTTATGCACTTGGTTTATACTCATAATGATTTGCATCCTTATACTAGATTAGTTAAAACATTCGATGGGACCATCTAAAAGGTTCTTGACGAGATTTAGTTACCTTTATAGGTCAGTCCCACACATGTGGTTACTACCTTTTCAATTATACCTTCCATGGGAATCTTTGATATATTATTGAGAAGACCTTGGATCCATACACTTTGAGTAGTACCTTCTACAATTCATGGGTGTGGTTAATACATTCATGCCAATCGGACAGTTATAATTTTTGGCATTTCATATGAGCATCCTCTTGAACAAGAGAAACTTATCCTCAGACCATTAATTACAAAGACTACTAAGGCTAATTCAATGTAAAAGGGTAAGCAACAGATAATTCCCTTTACTAAGTGGCTAATACTTGAGAGATCATTATATCAAAGACATATAATGGATTCCATGAAATCTTCATCTATTATGCACCATGTTTATATATCCAGAGCACCTACACATGTTCCTATTACAACTATTCCAAATAAACCACAGAGCAATCAAAGTTGGGTTCCACAAACCCCTACTCTTATTACTCATAATACTAATTCATGACCACAAAGTCTTATTTTACATGAATAGAGCATCATCGATGCTATATTGACATATATTGAACCTATATGCGCTCCTTGGCAAAATCACAAGATTACTACACTAGGTTCATAGGGGGAGATATCTATGACCATCCATTAAATGGCTTCATAGGATGATATTTCCTTTTAAAATATATTAAAAAATACAAAAATATATCCTACACCTACTTGTTATATTAGCTCATTGGCATCTATGTGTTAGTTTCATATTAATAGATGGCATATTTAGTTACTTATACACACACACACACACACGTGTGTGTCACACTTCTACTTGAGTCTAATACATGCATACACAAATACATAATTTATTCCTATTTCAGATGTTGGGCCTTCCCTCTACTCATGTCATGTATATAATTCAGGCATATGATTATTTAATCTTGATACATACAGGGTATATGGTTCGATGATCACATTTCATTATCATGTTTGAGCTTACATATGTATTTACACATGCCTTTATCCATGATTATATCTTACACAGTGTACTTGATATGTTATACACTTGACATTTTTTCCTAACACATTTGATCCATGGGCTACTATGACATGTTTATGCTAGTTTATTATACTTTCCTTTATGCACTTCTTTGAGTATCTGGCCTTACTATTATTTTCATTGTTTGAGCATTTAAACATGTTCTTTTGTGTGTGGCCTTCGTGCCTATATATGATTTATTTGACATTTACATATGTCATTATTTTTTTTACATACATTTGAATATGTCATTTTTGGTTTCATAAACATTTGACTAAGTCACGTTCCTTTGATTGTGTGGCATTTGAACATGCCCCTTGTTTGCAATCTTTTTGGACCATGGCCTTTTGAATTGCTTTTGAGTGCTCTTGTGTATGTAATTATTTGCATGTTGAGCTTGTACTATTACTATTTATATGTTGCCATGATCTTTATCATGCATCTTAATCCTTCATGTGATCACATTGGTTCCATACACTTCAATGTTATATATACCTAGACATATTCCTTCTATATGCCTAGATCTTCAAACTAGTAAAATGTACATTGCCTTACAAACCTATACCAAGTTGTCTATTCATGTGGTCTCTTGGGATTATTAAAGTCAATTAATTGGAAGTAATAACTGATATTCCTGGAATTGTCTGTCTAAGAAGACATCAATTTGAGCTCTATTTGTCGAAGTTCAAGTGTTTTGTGATTAAAAAAAGTTAAACATTTATGGTCTTTATAATGTATGAAGCTCCTCAAAGATCCATGGAAATATCTAAAAAGAAAATGACATATTTCACGAATCTCATAGTAGATAGGCAACTTAAATACAAAATGTTCTTCACTTTCAAGTTCAAGAAAATATAATTGGCATATATGCTCACCCTACAGGAGGTTATGATCAAATTCTATTCGAAATTGATGAGAGCCAACATGAAACTGAGATAAAGAGGTCCTTAAACATAATGGCAACATCCTCTTCATGTATATAGTGATTTGATTTTGATCCTCATGGAAACATGAATACAATTGGGAACAATGAAGAAGTTTTAATTTCAAAGGCTCTTTGGGATTAAACCATGTAACTTTCAAATATGATTTATTGATCTCTTCATAAATACTTCTATTGACTTCATGTTTGGTGAGCTAATAAGTGTTAATATAAAACCTAAGAGGGGGTAGTCTTTCCATATCAATAGCTAACTTTTGGAGAAGAGCCACAACTCTTGCATACCAATAATTTTTACATCTTTGTTTCATGGGTTGCATAGAAGATTGAAATTCCAAGAATGAATACCTATTTTCGTCAGAGAAAAAATTTGTCATGCATTAAAACCCATGCAACATAGTGACAATATGGAAAATTAATGAGATAAGAATTGGACATACCCCAAATTGGCCGTAATAATTGATTGATGAATTGTTCTTTTGGCTCGAATGTTCTTTGATAATATGGTGATTAAAACTCTTAATAGACATTTGAAATCATTTCTTCTCAAGTATGGGCCCTAAACCTCACATTCATATAATAGACTAGGAGTAATTAATGTATGGAAATTTGAATCTTTGTCTAGATATCTTGAAATTACAACTAAAAACATAGTCTTTCCAAGGATGTCAAAACTACATATCCTTTGCTAAATCTTGTTTCTATTGTAGGTACAAGGCTAAAAGACAGTCTAAAGAAAACCACACTCAAGTAGGTGTAAGAGTGCACCATCTTGAAATTTTTTGATCACTAGAAATAAAAATTATTTAACAATCCTTTGCAATACCATTCTAAGAAGAAACCCAAAGTGCAAATAGAATATAATGCACACCCCCTCCATCACATTGTGGTCACCCACTAGATGGGATTATTGGTACTTACATATAACATATACCTCATATGGTTAAGAGACCTTTATTACTTTTGATGATATTCATTATTTAGTCACTCACACATACCTTTATAAATACCATATATGCAGTGTTATGATTAATAATGGTGAAAGCAATAATGTTTACACCATGACATGACTTATGCACTTGGTTTATACTCATAATGATTTGCATCCTTATACTAGATTAGTTAGAACTTTCAATGGGACCGTCCAAAAGGTTCTTGACAAGATTGCCTTACCTTTATAGGTCGGTCCCACACATGTGGTTACTACCTTTTCAATTATACCTTCTATGGGAATCTTTGATATATTATTTGGAAGACCTTGGTTCCATACACTTTGAGTAATACCTTCTACAATTCATGGGTGTGTTTAATACATTCATCCCAATCAGGGAGTTATAATTTTTAGCATTTCATATGAGCATCCTCTTGAACAAGAGAAACTTATCCTCAGACCATTACATACCAAGACTACTAAGGCTAATTCAATGTAAAAGGGTAAGCAATAGATAATTCCCTTTACTAAGTGGCCAATACTTGAGAGACCATTATATCAAAGACATATAATGGATTCCATGAAATCTTCATCTATTACGCACCATGTTTAGATATCCAGAGCACATACACATGTTCCTATTACAACTATTCCAAATAAACCATATAGCACTCAAAGTTGGGTTCCACAAACCCCTTCTCTTATTACTCATAATACTAATTCACGACCACAAAGTCTTATTTTACATGAATAGAGCATCATCGATGCTATAGTGACATATATTGAACCTATATGTGCTCCTTGGCAACATCACAAGATTATTACACTAGGTTCATATGGGGAGATATCTATGACCATGTATTAGATGGCATCATAGGATGATATTTCCTTTTAAAATATTTAAAAAAATACAAAAAAACATTTAAAAATACAAAAATATTTCCTACACCTACTTGCTATATTGGCTCATTGGCATCTATGTGTTAGTTTCATATTGATAGATGGCATATTTAGTTACTTCTACACACACATGTGTGTGTGTAACACTTCTACTTGAGTCTAATACATGCATACACAAATACATAATTTATTCCTATTTCGGATGTTGGGCCTTCCCTTTACTCATGTCATGCATATAATTGGGGCATCTGATTATTTGATCTTGATACACACAGGGTATATGGTTCGATGATCACATTTCATTATCATGTTTGAGCTTACATATGTATTTACACATGCCTTTATCCATGATTATATCTTACACAGTGTACTTGATATGTTATACACTTGACATTTTTTCCTAACACATTTGATCCATGGGCTACTATGACATGTTTATGCTAGTTTATTATACTTTCCTTTATGCACTTCCTTGAGTATCTGGCCTTACTATTATTTTCATTGTTTGAGCATTTGAACATGTTCTTTTGTGTGTGGCCTTTGTGCCTATATATGATTTATTTGACATTTACATATGTCATTATTTTTTGTACATACATTTGAATATGTCATTTTTGGTTTCATAAAAATTTGACTAAGTCACGTTCTTTTGATTGTGTGGCATTTGAGCATGCCCCTTGTTTGCAATCTTCTTGGACCATGGCCTTTTGAATTGCTTTCGAGTGCTCTTATGTATGTAATTATTTGCATGTTGAGCTTGTACTATTACTATTTAGATGTTGCCATAATCTTTATCATGCATCTTAGTCCTTCATGTAATATTAATAGAAAATATAATTGGCATATATGCTCACCCTACAGGAGGTTATGATCAAATTCTATTCAAAATTGATGAGATCCAACATGAAAATGAGCTAAAGGGATCCTTAAACATAATGGCAACATCCTCTTCATGTATCTAGTGATTTGATTTTGATCCTCACGGAAACATGAATATAATTGGAAACAATGAAGAAGTTTTAATTTCAAAGGCTCTTTGGGATTAAACCATGTAACTTTCAAATAAGATTTATTGATCTCTTCATAAATACTTCTATTGAATTCATGTTTGGTGAGCTAATAAATGCTAATAGAAAACCTAAGAGGAGGTAGTCTTTCTATATCAATATCTAACTTTTCGAGAAGAGACACAACTCTTGCATACCAATAATTTTTACATCTTTGTTTCGTGGGTTGCATAGAAGATTGAAGTCCTAAGAATGAATACCTATTTTCGTCAGAGAAAAAATTTGTCATGCATCAAAACCTATGCAACATAGTGACAACATGGAAAATTAATGAGATAAGGAGTGGACATACCCCAAACATTGGCCATAATAATTGATTGGGGAACTGTTCTTTTGGCTCGAATGTTCTTTGATAATATGGTGATTAAAACTCTTTATAGACATTTGAAATCATTTTGTCTCAAATATGGGCCCTAAACCTCACACTCATACAATAGACTGGGAGTAATTAATGTATGGAAAATTCGAATCTTTGTCTAGATATCTTGAAATTACAACTAAAAACATTATCTTTCCAAGGATGTCAAAACTACATATCCTTTGCTAAATCTTGTTTCTATTGCACCTACAAGGCTAAAAGACAGTCTAAAGAAAACCACACTCAAGTAGGTGTAAGAGTGCACCATCTTGACATTTTTTGTTTTTTTTTTATGTCAAATTGATTGTAGATGTTATTTTCTTAGTTATGTTGAATGCCATGAGGTTTGTCTTTACAATATTTACTTCAAATCCATTGTTATTGTAAAATTTAGTCAATGTATCAAGCTAATTTTGAAGCCCTATAATTGAATGTGAAAGTAAAACAATATCATCTACAAACAATAAAATATAAATATAAATCCCAAAGAGACTACAACAACTTATTCTACCCAAATTTGTGGAGATAAAGTCTTCCAATTCATCAATATAAAACCTTAAAAACATAGACAAGAATAAACAATCTTTGTTTAAAATCTACAATACTATGAATAATACCTATAATATGTGTTTTAATATGAATGTACCCAAAAGCTATTTCATATAAAATCATTAAATCAGAAACACCCAAATCTGTAAGCTTTTGAATCAAAAGATAAAATGCCTTATAAAACTCATTCTCTCTCTATCTTCCGCACAATGTCCACAAAACGTGTATTGACTATCAATTTTGAATTTGTCTTATAAGTTTTATACACGTCACACTGAACTCCACTGGCTAAGGCACTCTGCAAGCGGCTATTTATATCCGACTGCGAAGCATCCAACTCATATATGAACATTTCTTCTTGTGTTAGTGATAATTGAGCAGTGGGCTAATTTTATGTGCTTTCAGTTAAAATATGTTGCTGCAAATGTATTGGAAGGTTTTTCTGTTTGTAATTTGGTTGTGTTCGGTGGGTTTTGCCTCTGCAAAATGCCTTCCTGAAACGTGTGGATCAATGAATGTGAGTTACCCTTTTTGGATTCACAATCTTAACTGCGGATATCCTGGATTTTAGATTAATTGTAAAGAGAATTCTACTGGGGAACTCGCTCCGTTTCTTCATGCGTTTGTAGAAGGCAATGATACTGGTGATATGAATATTGATTTTGAGATTTGGAAGATCGATTATGCGGGCTCTCTCGTCATGAATTCGACTTCTCTGAAAGCCATGTCATGTAATGGAATGGATGATGCCTTTGTGCGATTCAAGTTACCTCAAGATGGCCCCTTCACCATTTCCTCCTCCAATAAATTCGTGGTCGTTGGTTGTAATTCAGTTGGTTCTTTTAAAGTAGCCGATAGCATATGGAGCGATGGGTCATGTAAATCTGCATGTCTAAATTAATATGATCCAAAGTACTGCAATACCTATGGCTGTTGTGAAGCTGGTATTCCGGGAAACAAGAAGATGATAAATTTCATGGGCGGGGGAATCAGCTATGCAAACTTTCCTGATTGCGGATTCTCGACTATACTAGACCCTCTTGTTGGTAACTCATGCTGGATCATCCAGTCTCCTCTACGCATGCATGATTTAGACAATCAGTTTGAATTTAGACAATCAGTTTGCCATCGGTTAAGTCAGTGTTTATTGGACAGCGAATAATACATGCAATTCCTAGACAGTTTATTTTTTCAGCTTGGCTTTCAACGCCACATCCAGCGTAGGAATAAAGCATGCAATCTGCATGCTTAGCTTACTTTATTTTATTTTTTGCTACTACAATTTATGTAACAGCTTAGTTAATATTTTATATATATGCATTAATAAAGACTATTTTTTCAACCCTGCAAATAAAGAATTTCTGAGTACTCTATTTTTTTTAAGTTTTTATACTCTGTTTTTTTTCTACTGTTATTTTCTGTGGGCATAGAAATTTTGTTTAGTTTTTTCAGATTTTACATTTGGTATCAGAGCTGGAATTTTCTTTTGGGTTAAAGATTTAGTAGTTGGAATTTTGCCAAAAATTTACCATGTCAAATTCTAACTCCTTGCCCATTCCAGAATTTGATGGAAATGAGTATGATTATTGGTGTATCAAAATGATGACTTTTTTGATAGGAAAAGATTTGTGGGAGATTATTGAATCAGGTTATGCAGAGCCAGCTGATTGGAATGCCCTCACAGCAAATGATAAAATAGCTAAGAAGGAGGCTAAGAAGAAGAATGCTCAAGCCTTATTTCATATTCAAATAGCGCTAGATAAGAGCTTATTTCCACGAATTGCAGGAGCAAAGACAGCAGAGGATGCTTGGAAGACTCTAAAAGAAGCTTACCAAGGTAGTGATCAAGTCAAAGTTGTCAAGTTATAGACATTGAAGAGAGAATTCGAGAATTTGAAGATGCAAGAAGCTGAAAGTGTGAGTACCTATTGTGTCAGAGTAAAAGATGTAGTCAATAAGATGGCTACACTTGGTGAAATTGTGAACAATGAGGTCATGATTAAAAAGGTGTTGAGGACTCTCACACCAAGGTGGAACCATGTTGTCATAATCATAGAAGAAAGCAAGAATTTGTCTACCCTTCAATTTGATCATCTAGTTGGATCTTTGATGTCTCATGAAGAAAGATTGAGAGATTCATTTGGAGAAAGTGAAGAGAAAGATTTTTCCTCCAAATTACAAATCACAAAGAATGAAGATACAAATAGTAGCATCAAGAGTAATCAAGGCCAAGGTAGAGGTCAAAATCAGAATTACTCAAGAGGAAATAGAGGCAGAGGTGGCTTCAGAGGAAGAGGTGGTTTCAGAGGAAGAGGTAGAGGCAGATTTGATAAAAGAAATATTCAGTGTTATCATTGTAACAGGTATGGCCACTTTAATTATGAGTGTAGATTAAAAGAAGGTAATAATGGTAAAGGTGTTCATTATGCTCAAGAAGGTGATGAGAATCCTCCAGACAATTTATTTATATCTTATGACAAAGCTGAAAATGTTTCTAAAGATGTTTGGTATTTAGATTCAGGTTGTTCTAACCACATGTCAGGGAATGAAAAGCTTTTTTCTATAATGGATGAAAGTTTTA
This sequence comes from Torreya grandis, assembly GCA_037957365.1. Classification (NCBI taxonomy): domain Eukaryota; kingdom Viridiplantae; phylum Streptophyta; class Pinopsida; order Cupressales; family Taxaceae; genus Torreya; species Torreya grandis. Next base: position 5,090,783 of record JARHVA010000526.1, on the reverse strand, counting down.
AATCCAAGATCAAGCTTGGTGATGACAAATCACTGGAGGTTGCTGCAAAAGGAGCTATGGAAGTCCATACAAAAGAAGGTATGAAGAGTGTTAAAGACATTTATTACACTCCAAAGTTAAAGCATAATTTGTTAAGTGTTGGACAATTATGTGAGAAGAATTATAAAGTTGTATTTGAAAATCAGCAATGTACAATTTATGATAAGAATCAAGGAAATAGGGTTGTAACAGTGGTGCCTATGACAAAGAATAGGATGTTTCCATTGAAATTTGGTGAACATAACAAGAACCTTGTCAATATGGCATATGAGGATACAGGTTGGTTGTGGCATCTCAGGTATGGGCATTTAAATTTTCATAGTTTGAAGATTCTAACATCAAAAGCATTAGTTTCTGGTTTGCCTAAGGTTGAAGAGCACAAGGAAGTTTGTGAAGGATGTGCTAAAGGAAAACATGCAAGAGAGAAATTTCCAATAGGCAATGCATGGAGGGCCCATTATCCACTCCAGTTAGTTAATTCAGACATTTGTGGTCCTATGCAGACAAAGAGTTTGGGTAAGTCATCATATTTCATTACTTTTATTGATGATTACTCACGACAATGTTGGGTTTATTTTTTGAAGACCAAAGGTGAAGCTCTTGAGATATTCAAGAGGTTTAGAGCCCTTGTAGAAAATGATAAAGGGTGCGAAATTAAATGCTTAAGGACTGATCGTGGAGGAGAATTTTTTTCAAAAGCCTTTCAAGGTTATTGTGATATGCATGGCATTAGAAGACAACTCACCACTGCATACACACCTCAACAAAATGGTGTAGCTGAAAGGAAGAATCGTACAGTGGTGGAGATGGCACGAAGCATGCTACAAACGAAAGGATTAAGTAATTCTTTTTGTTGAGATGCAGTTGCTACAACAGTATATATTCTCAATCGGAGTCCCACTAGTGCACTTGATAGGATGACTCCGTATGAAGCCTGGTATGAGAAAAAACTAAATGTTAATTATTTCAAAGTTTTTGGTTGCTTAGCCTATGTTCATGTTCCTGATCAAAAGAGGAAAAAGTTAGATCCCAAAAGTGAGTCATGTATTTTTGTTGGATATAGTGAGGAAAGTAAGACTTACAGGTTATATAATCCTCTCACTAATAAGCTTATTGTGTCAAGAGATGTGATTTTTGATGAAGGGGGAGTTTATGGTCATCAAAAAGGCCATATGGAAAAGTCAAAATCTATTTTAAATGAAGTTATTATGGATGATATTGATCATGGGCAGCCCACTAATATTTCTGTTCCAAGTGCTACAAATCCACCAAGTAACCCCTCATCTAGTTGTTCAATTCCAAGTGTAAGTCCAGATTCAAGTCCTAGTTCTGCAAGGAAGGTAAGAAGATTGAGTGACATTTATCAAAGGAGTTCAAATCAAGCACATGAAGAAAATCCAAGAGGTGAGACACTGGATTTTGCTTTACTTACCAAGGCTGATTTTGAACCATCATGTTTTAAAAATGCATATACTAATGAGGTTTGGATGCAAGCAATGCAAGAAGAGATGGATTCTATTCACAGGAATGACACTTGGGATCTTACAAAGCTTCCACATGACAAGAAGAAAATTGGCACCAAATGGGTCTACAAGACTAAGTGTAACAGTGATGGAAGTGTTGCAAGGCATAAGGCAAGATTAGTTGCTAAAGGCTTCACACAAAAGTATGGCATTGATTATGAAGAGACATTTGCACCAGTAGCAAGACAAGAGACCATTAGAATGCTGATTTCATTAGCAGCTCAAAAGAATTGGAGCATCCATCATATGGATGTGAAAAGTGCCTTCTTGAATGGGTACTTAGAAGAAGAAGTATATGTGGAACAACCACAAGGTTTTGAAGTGCAAGGAAAAGAAAATCATGTCTACAAGTTAAAGAAGGCTTTGTATGGCCTCAAACAAGCACCAAGGGCATGGTATGCTAGGATTGATGGATATTTTCAGGAGAATGGCTTTCAAAGAAGTAAGAGTGAACCTACCCTTTACTACAAACAAGAAGGTAATGATATTCTAATTGTAAGTTTGTATGTTGATGACTTGTTGTATATGGGTAGCAGTTCTATGATGAAGGATGAATTCAAAGTTTTCATGATGAATGAATTTGAGATGAAAGATTTAGGCCTTATGAAATATTTTTTAGGAATGGAGGTTTATCAAATGGAGAATAAAATTTTTATTTGTCAAACAAGGTATGCTAAAGATATGTTGAAGAAACATGATATGGTTGATTGTAAACCAGTCTCCACTCCAGTTGCTCATGGAGTTGTGTTGTGTAGAGATGATGGTGCTGAAAGAGTTGATGAGACAACTTATAGAAGTATTGTTGGAAGCTTAATGTTTTTAACTCATACAAGACCTGATATTGCTTATTCAGTTTCACTCATTTCAAGGTACATGACAGAGCCATCAGAAATACATATGAAGGCAGCCAAGAGAATTTTGAGGTATGTGAAAGGCACTCTAGATTTTGGTATTCATTACTACACTTCTAAAAGGTTCAATCTTGTTGGTTTTAATGATTCTGATTGGGGAGGTAGTTTGGATGACCGAAAGTCAACATCTGGGAATTGTTTTTCTTTTGGTTCTGGTTTGATTACTTGGAGCTCAAAGAAGCAAAGTATAGTTGCCCTTTCTTCTACAAAAGCAGAGTATGTTGCAGTCACTTCAGCAGGGACACAAGCACTATGGCTTAGAAAACTTCTTGAAGAAATTGGAGAGATTCAAGTTCAGCCCACAGTTATTTTTTGTGATAATATTAGTGCTATTAAATTGGCTAAGAATCCAGTCCATCACAGCAGGACAAAACATTTTGATTTAAAGCATCATTTTATTCGAGATTTAGTGCAGATGAAGGTAGTAGAATTGAAATACATCAACACTAAAAAACAGTTGGCAGATATCTTCACGAAAGCAGTTGCAACAGATCAATTTTTGACACTCAGAGATCAGATTGTAAGCCCTCTCAGCATCAAGGGGGAGTATGTTGGTAACTGATGCTGGATCATCCAGTCTCCTCTATGCATGCATGATTTAGACAATCAGTTTGCCATCGGTTAAGTCAGTGTTTATTGGACAGCGAATAATACATGCAATTCCTAGACAGTTTATTTTTTCAGCTTGGCTTTCAACGCCACATCCAGCGTAGGAATAAAGCATGCAATCTGCATGCTTAGCTTACTTTATTTTATTTTTTGCTACTACAATTTATGTAACAGCTTAGTTAATCTTTTATATATATGCATTAATAAACACTGTTTTTTCAACCCTGCAAATAAAGAATTTCTGAGTACTCTGTTTTTTTTAAGTTTTTATACTCTGTTTTTTTTTTCTGCTGTTATTTTCTGTGGGCATAGAAATTTTGTTTAGTTTTTTTAGATTTTACACCTCTTACGTGGACCTTACCCCAAGGCGAATTAGGCTTCTTTGCCAGGGGTCGTTACGGTCTCAGCCTTGATTGGAGCATTGGCCAATGGAATTGCTCAACAGCAAAGGCAACTTCTAATTACTCTTGCGCCAAGCAAGCTGAATGCAGGAACCCTCAAACAGGGCATGTATGCAAATGTCTTCCTGGATATGATGGACATGGTTACTCTAACGGCACAGGTTGCACAGGTATTCTCTCCACACTTTTGAAAATCAGAACCCTTACTAGGTGGTATCATGTTTTCTCTTTTATAATCATTCATCTTTACATTTTCGAGACTCCTAATTATTTGGTAATGATGATGAATGTTCAGATTTAAACGAATGCGATTATACAAATGAGTGTGTTGGACCACTGGAAGGAGGCAGATGTCATAATTTGGAAGGTTCTTACAATTGTTCATGTGCAAAGGGTTACACGGGAGATGGCTTTCAAAACGGGACAAGATGCCAGTCCCCAAGCTCAAACAACACCATCATTTCTGCAATTACAGGTGATCACTATGCAGCGTCTCAGCTTTTTTTTTTTCAATCTGAAAAAATATGGTTTATAACAAAATCCATGTTTGGTGAGAGGACAGGCTCTGTTTCTTCGTTCATTGTAGTTTCTTTGGGAGCGTGTGGATTATTTTGGTGGTTGAGGAGGCGTCGCTTGAAAGATATGAGGGACAAGTATTTCCGACAGAATGGCGGTATCCAGTTGCAGGAGCATATCGCTTCCATGGGAGGAAGAAAAGGCCTGACAGTATTTTCTGAAAAAGAGCTCGAAATAGCCTCAAACAATTATTCGACAGAATTGGGAAGAGGCGGTTTCGCAATAGTCTACAAAGGAATTCTTTTGGACGGCATGCCAGTGGCAATCAAAAAGCCCAAAGCAATTTCCGATGAGTTTTCCAATTAGTTTATCAACGAAATTGTAATTTTCTCCTATATCAATCACAGAAATGTAGCGAAATTGTTTGGTTGTTGCCTCCAAACTCAATATCCTTTGCTGGTATACGAATTTGTACCCAACGGCACACTGTTTCAGCATCTACACTCGACAGATAAGCACCTGCCCTGGGAAAAGCGGCGACAGATCGCGATCGAGGCAGCAGATGCTATAGCATATATGCATCTTCAAGCTTCTCAGCAGATATTACATCGAGACATAAAAACATCAAATATTCTTCTAGACGACACACTCACTCCAAAAGTTGCAGACTTTGGCATTTCTCGTCTACGACCTTCGGATGAAACACACCTCAGCACCATGGCGGCAGGTACTCCGGGTTACTTAGATCCAGAGTTCATAAGAAGCAATCAGTTTACAGATAAGAGTGACGTTTTCAGCTTTGGTGTAGTTCTGGTAGAGCTTCTCACTAGTCTAAAACCCTTGGTGTCTGTACAGGGAGAAGTGTGCACTTTATATGACCATTTTCTGTCCAAAATCAATAACAACTACTTGATTGAAATCTTAGATCCCAACGTAGTGAATGAGGAAAACCAAGGGCAGATGGAGAGTATGGCAAGATTAGCCAAGGCATGTTTGCAAGAGAAAGCAAGAGAAAGACCGTGTATGAGAGAAGTGGTGGAAGAGCTTGCTTGGATAAGAGTTGCCACAAAACAGTCAGGACTTAACAAAGATCTGTCTCTTCTTGGACACAGAGGTGATTCAACGAAAACAAAGTTGAATGATCATACTTTGCCAGCCGCTAGTACGAGCACTTCTGATGATCCTTACCTTTGGCCGGACCCCAACGAGATTATTACTTCAGAGGACCCTTCGACCGCATTGATTCAGATTCAAATGTCAGATATGTACGCAAGATGATCAAGACAAGGCCAAAAATGAGCATGGTCAAATATTAATTATGAGTCGCTTCTTCCCGGACCATCCAACATACTGATCTCCTTCCCGACATCCCTTTATTGATGAAGCCGTTCCTGCAGTCAGAGTCGCTTGTCCACCACTTCTCCTAGTGGAGAGGGGAAGAGTCCTTTGCTGCTGTTTTGTGGGAAGTCTATTGTTGACCCATCTTGATGGAGCTCACGCGTCTAAAGAAGTGGTTCAGTTAATAGTATTATTCAATTAACTCTTGGTTAGAGCTTTACTGTATCTGTAGTTCCCCTAAACTTCATTTAGGATGGTGGGATGGTCCGTGATCCTCTTTTGGTTAATCTTTCTTTTTGGAACACCAGTCTCCAAAGGATTATCTGTAATCTTCTCTTTCTAGGTTGCAATTGCCTAGTTATTTGTAAATATGTTTTGTTAATTTTTTAAGTTGCCTTCGTTTTTCGTTGTTGTGCTCTGCCAATGTTTATGTTGATATGAGCCGGTTTCTTGTTTCCGACATAGAGAGTAGGTCGTGAATCTCTATCATTCACATTATTATTGTAAAAATATGTCATGCGCTAAAAATTCTTCCAGGCAGCCTGCCGCAATACCCATTGCAAACAGTTTCCAGCAGAGCCTCACTTAAAACATTCATTCGGTGGGGCAGTGTAAACAGAGCATACAACTCGTTCAATGTTAGCTGCAAAAGAATCATTTAATCCCGTTTGAACAAACACAGATGACTTAGTTTCTGCCTCTCTCCATATTTTAATTGGTGAGAATGAGCCAACTGCCTCCACTTCGTTGTTTTATGCATTGCTGAGAATGAGCCAACTGCTTCCACTGCTTGTTTTCTCCATATTTTTATGTCCCTGTGGCGAATCAGTCGACATTGAAAAGTGTCGGCATTGGTGCTAGAGGTAATCTCAACCAGATTTTTTTATTTAAGAATTATGGTCGATGAGGGGTCTTTTAATATTCAAAATCAAGACCTCTTTTTTATTTTCATGGAAATTAAATAATTAAGGATTGCTTAAGAGATTAAGAAATTTTAGGACAAAAGATTTTAATTGGCATTTAGGAGTATATTATGTAGTTTATTATAACATAATTAATAAGTTATAAACCCTTTTTTATATATAGATAATCGAAGTATAATAGTGTGAGAAGAAATAAGGGTAAGTGTGCAACAATTCATATTTATTAAATAATTTTTATAATAATATTAATTATTAGTTGATTAAGTTTAAAATTTCAAAAGTAATTAGATTTAAAAAGTTTTAAAAATTTAATCAAAAAATATAAATATTTAATTATCGATTTTATAATAATATAATTAGTATAAATATTTTAAATTTGTTTATTTTGGATTTGTTATATAGTTTTATTCTTCACAGGTTTTTTGTTGATAATTAATAGATGGTTTCAATCTAATTACACTTAAAATTATTTAAAAAAAAAATAGCCTCCTATCTCCATAATATGCATATGATATTCTAGGCTACAATGTGGTTAACTTATAGAAGTAATTAAAATATATATATTGGGAAGAAAAAAATTTGATAGACTAGTACCATGAAATAACGAATATCAAGATGAAGAATATATGAATATAGTGATAAAATTCATAGGCATCAGAGAATATAATAGGTTTGTCATAGATGATATCACCAAAAATGAATTATAAAACATTAGGTGCTAAAAGAAAATGAACACTTTATATAATTATTATATATTATCATCAAGATAAAAATTCTTTGTCATTATGCATATAGGAACAATAAGAACCATAAAATCATATCTTATTGGCACTATTCATTGAGCTCTTCAAGATGCATCATTCTTAGAGTGTTCTTCACTTCTATTACTTGCACCAACTAGAGTTATAATATTCAATGTTGGTTTCTCAACCATCCATTCACAACTTCAAATCCCAATCATATATTTTAGTGAATTAGAAGGAACATGACTTACAACTTTCCAAGAAGAGATATGCCACATAAAATATATATTGATTAATGAAATGAATTTTATTAGACAAAAATTGCTACAAAATATAGACTCTCAAAATCTTCAAGCATTTCTTGAAAATATAAACATGAGTTTTGAAGGTATATTTATGATTTTGGACCCTTTTCTTGAAAATATAAATATAAGAGAGTTTAAAGAGAAGTGGTTGAATGTAATAAAGGTAAATATAAATTCATGTGTGTGTGTGTGTGTGTGTGTGTGTGTGTGTGTGTGTACACACACACACACACACATATAAATATATATATACACATATATATATACATACATACATACATACATACATATATATATATATATATATATATACACACACACACACACACAAACACACACACACACACACACACACACTAGTGATAGACCACCATATGATAGTAACATGTATGTAAAATTATTATGGGAAGAATTTAAAATAGTTTTTATTTTGGATAAGATATTTAGATAAGAAGGATAAAATGAGAACCAACAAAAGTTTTGTCAACTTTTTCACAAACCTGAGAGATGTAAATCCAAAAATTAATGATTGGATGTTATTGATGACAAGAACCAATATTGTGTTAGATAGAGACATCAATTACGAATTTAATAATAGTATTAATCTTGTTGTAAAAAATGATAATGTGCATAACTAAAATAGAAGTAAATTACATTCATTGAAATAATTTATTGCTCGTACCAATGCAACCAAAGTAGGTAGTGCTAATACACCAACATGAAGTCAAAAAATGAGTTTGATGTTGAGTTATTAATGTCTAAGGATGTAAGGTCACATGGTTAACTTCCATTATTTAGATAAAAATAAGTCTTGTAAATAGAACTCTAAAATGTACTTGAAATGTAATATACAAACTTAGGAATGCCCTACTTAAACCAACAACATATATTATGGTCAAGTTTGATAGTTACTCTAGAAAATGCTTTTGATAAAAGTTCTTGACCCTTCTCACAAATCTCAAATTCAATACATTTTATGAACAAGTCTCGAATAATCAGCTGTTGCAGCTCCTGTAAATCATGTTCAGAATACAACAAATCAATATCAAATCTACAGATTTCGTAACCTTTGAGATGATGCTCTCTAAACACAGTCATGGCTAAGGTTGTCTTCCCTAAACTACTTGAACCAGTAAGAACAACATACCTCGTAGATTCATTATTATTGTCCATGTCAATAATATGAATTACCTCATGCCGTGCCAAGTTTGTGCCCTGCATATATAACAAAAATATTCTATTATGCTTGTATGTTTTGATAATGCCAATCTGCATGGATTTATTCATCAATTTAAGAGAAAATAGATTCATTTTATGTACTCTGTGATAAAATTTGTAACTTATGACTCATATTATATGTTAGTTTTTAATACTGACGTTATTTTATTTTCACCTCTCTCACGTAATTGTTCATCCGTCACTTCCACACCAGCTTGCTTAATCTCAGTCTAACTAAGCACATCGGTTCCATTCTAGATTAGCTGGTGCGATGGTTAAGTAAAAAATGTATAAAAACAATATGTCGAAAAGGTTTTACATGGCATATAAGACAATACGAGTCTTCTTCTCCAAGATTGATCTTTAAGAAAGTTAATGCATTTTCTTACTTTTCAAGAAATAATACAACTTGAAGACATTGCAAAAACTATTTCCATATATCACACAAGCATGAAATGGTGAAAAATGTAGTTAATTAACATTATATTTAAAGTTCACGATGTTTGCATGACATTTTTTGGTATATTATGGCTTGTAATGTTTTAAATTTATTATTATTTAATTATATTTCAGGTAGGCATTGGATTATTAAGTCGAAGGCTTATACAACGGGGAATCTTGTAGATTTGTCTCATAAAAAGATAAAATGACATATTCTGTTATAAAAAGTGTGGTTTTGAATGGTGGTGGTTTGGGGGAGGTGGTCGTGCAGCGTAATTTGGTAGCACATGATGCCATTTTTTATTAAACATGGGAAACAGATGTGAAGCAGTTCATACTCCCATAAAGAAACATGACCAAAGTACATATACATTATATATATGTCTTAACTAGACATGGAAATAAATGCATATTTGTAGTCTGTTGAAAGTGCAGAGGGGCTTTTTGAGTCCATTGAAATCCTTGACTGAAATGGAATGCAATTCCGCTTGAGTTGAAATAGCTGAGATAAAAAGAATGGTGGCAGTGTTTCTCCTGGGCTGAGTTAAAGAAAACAAAAGAACATAACTTGATATGGCAACAACGTTAATGTTGTTGGATGAAAAGGCTACTTCAAGAGGTTCAAACCCTAGACATGGTGATAATGAGGATTGCGTGAAGGTAATGAAGAAGTTGAAGAGAGAGAGAGTATATGGAGCTTCAGTATTTACGTCAAAGGTGTTTCTTTGGAAAGGCCATTGCAAAGATTTATCTTGACATATAAATATGCCAATCCTATCATGGGATATAAAGATGCCTCCAACGTGGTGACTGTTATTCTCACAAGGCTTGGAAAACAATAGTGGGACAAAACCTATTCACTAGACGAGGCCTTGACAAGGTCTAATGTGATAGCCCTCATGGGAAACACAACCCTAGCAGAGAACATCAACAATGTAACGTACTTAGTGCTTACCTTGATGGATGTGGGTGTGGAGAGTTTTTGTATGAGATCCTAAAGGTTCCACACCATGGTGGCATATTGAAAGAAGCTTGCATTGTGTGCATGGATAGGAAATATAGAGAATCATTATTGGTACCATCTGAAAGATGAAACTATCAAACCAGGGTAGTCACATATTTAAATGAATGTTTTCTATTGTCAAGGGTGAACGAGGATGTCATGAGCGATGATTTGGTTATAATAGGGCTCCACATCTCATGTTTAGCTCGAATCAATGATGAAATGCCATTAAATATGGGACAATAAATTAAGGTCCAAAAGTCAATATTGTAGCTTCCATTCATTCACAATGCTAATGTATTAACACCTAAAACAAATACATCAATGTTAAGACCATACAAAAACACCATAATGATACTACAGAAAGAAATGGCAAGTCGATATAAAACATATTAGTCATTTTATATTATCAAGGGTGGATGAGTATGGAGTGAGAGTCAATTTGATTATGGTATGACTCCACATCTCATGTGAAACTCAAATAAATGATGCAATGTCGCTGACCCTAGGACAAGACAATGAGGTCCTAGAGTCTATCTTAGTGCTTCAATTATAACAAGGATCCACATCTGATGTGTCACTTGCATCAATGATGTAATGTCATTGATATGGGTAGAAGACAATGAGGCATCACAATGTATCTTATAGATTCCATTTGTGCATGTTACAAATTGCATTGAAAATGCCTAAATGTCAGCTCAAAGCCCAACAGACACAACTGCAATCTATCATAAACTTGAGATGACACATTTCACACAAAGATTAAAAATTGGGATGCAGATGATTGTTGGCACAGATAATGCTTAATTACAACATGGAAATGATTTTATGTCAATCACATCACACCGTGTGACCACCCTAATGGATGGTTAGAAAAATAATCACAATAGTCAAAGCATTTACAACTTCAATCTTGATACTAATTTTATGTACCCATGTCCACTTCAAATTTTTATCCAAATAACAAATTGCTATTAGTTGCTTCTCATTTATATGGTGCCATTATAATGAAAATCATTTCTTCATTGTAATCACATAGATAAAGGGGGACAAATTATTTGAAATAGAAATGGACTATGTCCATATTTCATCATGTGTGTTGAACTTGAGCACCCAAAATTGGCCAGACCCTAACATGTTGGGATCTTCAACCATCTAATACAAATGTCACCCAAACAAAACTAGGGGCATTGAAGTTTTGACATAGTGATTGGGCAAAGAGGCTATTTATTTCCAATAAGAATGCAATCCATCACATAGACAAAAGCATTGCATGGCCATTCATATCCCAACTAGTTTGCCCCCACATTTAATTTACACAACCTTAATTTGACATCCAAAGACATTCCTACAATTAACAGATCTACAAAATTGAGAATCTAGACACAATTTTCTCCATTATCTGGTGATGGAATTAAAGATGTAATTGACATTGTAGGATTTGAATGATGGCCATCCCTTGAAAATCCTCCATCAAGAGGCAAAATCTTGCAACTATTGAATGACGTAAATAGCATCATGCACTACCAAACTGCTCTACACCATGACTTCCTCTAAACTAACATCATTCAAAACCAGTTTATTTACAATGGAATATGCCATGTTGTATCTTTGTGAAATGAATATGTAAGTCCTTACGCACTTTGACTTTATTAGTGTTAAGTGACATGGATTGCCTTGAATTGATTCTATTAAACTCAAAATCAACTACCACCATCAAATTCTTTGGTTCGACATTTGTTATTATTAAGAGTTGATGAAGATGATATAAGCCTAATTTGATTAGAAGAAGGCTCCAAGTTTGATATGTGACTCAACTCAGTAGAATAATGTCATTGATATGTGGACAAGACATTGAGGTTCCAAATTATATATTGCATTCTGTGTTCATCTATGGTACCAATATATTGACACCTAGATAAATTACATTAGAGATAAGAAGATTTCAAAGTGAGTTGGATGAAGATGATAAGAGATAATGACATAGTATTTTAGGGGATATCATACTCTAGAAGGCTGATATCATACACATGTTCTGACTTCATATTATTTGTTGGATTTATATACCCTACACCCATTGTAAAGGGATCTATAGCTTACAAGGTGATGACATATTTTATTAAATATTTTTTATTTGATTACAGAAGGACTCCATGTACGATGTGTAGGGGCAAATAAATTTAGGTTATAGATTCTATTTTTTTGCTTTTATTGTATTTGAAGTGATTACTAGAGCATTTGTAAAGTGCATACAACATGGGTGCATAAGGGGGCATCGTTGGTCATACATTGTGAATGCCAAGGTAGAGGAGTCACAAGTTGAGAGAAAACGTGGTCGATTGGTGATCTATCATAGGTGGTAGGTAGAGTTGGTAGGTTTTATTCTCATGCATTATAGGATTCCCGCATCGTACACTTAAAAGGGAACATACTCCAGCAATGAAAATAAAACACTTCCCAAAAAAAAGTTCCAAAAATTAAATATACATTCCTTCCAGCATAACTTTCACTTTCGGGGAAAAATATTATATAATATTTCTACAAAACTGACCAAAGAAATTCATAACTAAATTATGTAACTTAAAATTTAAAAAAATAAGGTAGTGAAGAATAACTACAAACACTTAGTAGAAAAAAAACACAAATTAAAACCTCTAACTTTTATTGCACTATGGGGGCAACTACTAGTTCATAATCACTTTAGCTTCGAGGAGTAATAATAATATTCTAATATTAGTCGCTTTATAAAATAGCTCTAAAAAATTGTACTTCAATTTCATGCTATTTAGCTAAACAATAGAATATTTAACATTTTTTTATGCGTAACAATAGTATTTATTTTTAGTAGTTTGTTGGAAGAGGGTTTAAATCTTCAGCAATTTCTATATGCTCTCTCCAAGCACTGAATAAAACTGACTTTGAAAGAACTTCCTTAAAGTATTTGACCCAAAAAAACACTCTCAAACATATTTTCATCAAGACAATATGTGGTTGAAAAAAATACCTCAAAGAGACATTTGTGTTCATTGAGATGACACTTGTTTCAATCAAGTATTAAGTAACTTAAATAGTTTGGTGAAAGCTACAAATTACATTCACATATGTGACATGCCACTAAAATTTATATGTTCTTGTTAGGCTTCTTCAATTCTATTGCCTGAAACATCCTATCATTTTCCATCACCATCACCACCCACCTCACCTTAAAATGTTTCATTGCATTCATGGGTTTCACATGACACACAACTATCAATTTACACTCTTTTGCATAATCATTAGAATTTTTTTAATAATATTATTAGGTCTGACATGGATTTATTCAATGATATTATTGATTTATTTCTTACAATCCATAAGAATATATTTCTAGAGGATTCACCAAAACTATGAGTTCACAATGCTCAGTCTAGAGGAGAGGGTGGTTTTAGTAACTATCACATCAGAGGAGGTAATTTAAATAGACAACACAATAGTGTATGTACATAAAGAAACAAGGTAGAGCCATAAAATCATCTATGGAAATGGAATTATAGTTGATGCAATAAACTACAATAATCAATTCTCATGATGCCTTCATCCACCCTTTATTAAAGAAAACAACCAATCAAATATGCCTACTCCATGTAAGCTAGGGACCCCTATACCATGGGTAAAAGGTGTGTGAAGGCTTGAATTAGTTTATTATGACTAAGATCCATGAACTTTGGAAAGGTTATATTTTATGGGTTTTGTTTTTCAATCAAAGGAAAATTATTTTTAAGAATTTAGGAGATTGCAAAAAGGTTTATGGGTCATAAGTCTACCTGTTGACCAAATTTGACTTTTAGGTCAAAATGGGACCCCTATAGGTAAAAACATGAGTTTTATATGTTTTAGGGGGTATATTATATTTTCATGGGGTGTATTATATGTTATTTTATATCATTTATTATCATCCTAGCCTTGGTCTTAGTCATAGTAGTAACTTTGTCATTTTGGGTCATTTAGTGGGCTTTTAAGGGTCATAAATACAAGTCGCACATTTCACAAAGTGTTCAGATGTCCATTTTTTATTTCAATCATCCAATAGGTTAGTTTACCTATCATGGATGTTAGTTACATCAGAATTTTGTAGGTTAATTAAATAAAAATTTAGAATCCAACCAAAAAGAGATTATTTCGCACTTGTACGGCCCATGGGGAAGTGTGCCACATGGAAAAATATCATGGAAGGCCTATTCACCTTCTTAAAACTCATATCTACATATTTTTATTTGGAATTTCCATTTTAAATCCAAAACCATTTTGCTTCTTTCTTGCATTTTTAGACATACAAAAGCGACATGCATGTTTGTGTTTAGTATGGACAACTCTAGAGGTTTCAAGAAAAATTATTTTGGGAGGTTGTATTAAAATTAAAAACATTAATTTCCATTACAAAGTTTCAAATAATGGTGGTATTTGCTTCATGAACCATCCTTATGAAGTTGGCTATACTTTTCTGCTAGCTGTTTCATATACCCTAGAGGTTTTGTTCCATTCTGGTCAAATCCATACAAACCAATTATTGATGTTGACTCCATATTATTTTATCTACCTTATAAAATGGTATCCATTCTTATTTTAATGTTTCATGATGTTTTTATTGGAAAGTTAGTCTATGTTGAAAGGAAGGTACCACCATATGCAGTCTCAATCAAATTTTCCACTTGTAGAAGGTTAAATTCCATATAGGGGCTTCCATGTGAATAGGATATAGTGTATTTCCATGTATCAATGCCTTATTTATAACCTTCCTTCATGTTTTGATCTCACTACATCATGCTTGGATCAATCTTGCAGTCCACTGTCATACTTAGTCAACTTCTTGCTCACTCTTATTTATAGTCATAGGAGATCACGTGTGTGGACATGTTTAGCATGATTCATGGAAAGGTAACAAAAATATCATGACTTTGAATATGTTTTCACCTCAAGAGAATCACATAAGAACCTCCACTTGGTATAAGAAAGGACTGTGGCAGTCATGTATCACACTTTCAACTAGTCTTCCATGAATATGCTTACCTATAGGTGCTTAGAGGATAAATTCGTATTGAATGGGATGTTTTGATACTTTTTTTAGACCATTATAAGTGTCAGGATCCCATTTACAATTTTGGAAATAGGTTTACAACTCATTAAGGAACTGTATTCCTTGTTCATTGTTTGAAATTTCCTTATTGCATGTGTATATGTAAATACCCACCTACATGTGACATCAATAGAGATATGACTGTCTTTAAATAGAGAGAATTGGAAATGTTTGAACCTTATTGAGGTCATGGTATGGTTGGAGCATCATGGTAGACTTATTTGATTTGATAAGTTGATAGACAAAGTTGAAAATCACTTCCAAAAACAAGATGATTATTTCAGGGCTTTTGTCTCTAAAATTGCAAAATAGAGGTCCAAAAATGTTTTGTTAACATCATATGACAAGGATATGAGGACATTTGATTCATTATAATGGCTTAGCCTTGTATCCTCTAGCATAGAGAATGACTTGTCAAAATTTGGAGGGAAAATAGTTAATGGAGATGGGTTTTTGGAGACACCAAGGTTGCCTAAAAGACACTAAAAAATAGTTAGTGTTATCTACAGGCATGATTTCAAAAGAGACTATCTCCACCAAAAAGTTGTATTACTTGACCTTGACAACATATGGAAATGGTTTCAAAAGGTGAAAGCAATATCTTTGACCTGAGAAATCTTCAAAAGGACTCATAAGCCATGTTTAGACCCCTATACCCACTTTTGGTTTGTACATAGGCCTAGTGGGCATCTACAGCCAGTGAAGGGTAAGGTTTGAGAAGATGTTTCTTTCATGGGACCTAAAGCATGGTTTGAGCCTTGTTGAGCATGAATACTAAAAGGAAGGGCTAATATGTTGAGTTTGGAATAGATTATGTTGGTGTATGCCTTTTTCCCATAGGTTTTGGCTATACGTTGCATATTGTTTGCTTAGGGGCTTTAGTGTCATGTTGGTTATTTGAAAAGTTTAATACAACATCCACTGGAATGGGTTATATCTTTCCTCCTACAACCTATATATGTACATGTTCCCTTTCATATTCTAATGCAATATTGTGTGGATCATTGGTGTCTCATTCCTCTTGCTCATTTCTTGTAGTTGTGTATATGTGTGTGCTTAGTATTTTCTTGTACAATACACGTCTCACATAGTATATTGAATCAATGCATTCACTCATATCAATATTCCTAGAGCTTATTATGATATGGTATCAAAGTCGATCTAGATCTGAGGATTGTTGGGTATATTCTATAAAATTTTCATTAAATTTATCTCCTTTTTTGCTTTAGATCTGGGCTTAGAATTTTTTTAAGATCTATTTTTATTACAGAAGCTGGATATCATAATATTTCTTAGCATTTATATTTAATGTAATGCTTTATTTGATTTGCCACTAGCAATTTTCTTTATGGAATTATAGAAATCAGATCTATTTTTTGATTAATTCCTCTTTTATAAAATATATATATATAAGAAGATATTTTTTGGTATATGAGATATCTATATACATCTTGAGTCATTAAGGACCTTTCCATTGAGTCTGAAAGGCTCGATAAAGTCAAGATCAACTTTTGTTTCCTCAAATTTGGAATTTTGAAGTATTTTTAATGAGCATTTGAAGTTTGGAGAAGGTTACTAGATCTAAGAGGTACCAGCATTTTTAGACCACTTTCAGCTAAATTTGACCCTACCATTGCATTCATAAGGCCCAAATCTATATAGATCAATTTTTGTTTCATCAAATTTTGATATTTAAGGCACATTTGGCAAGAGTTTAAAGTTGGAAGAAGTCAAATTGTAGCAGTGATGGCCATTTGACTGTCAAATTTAAACCAGTGATTTTTTTTGGAATATTCTTTAAAGATTTTTCCAACTTTTCCACCAGTTTTGGCAATTCTCCCAGGTTTAGCTAGGTTCTACATTTAGATGGAGGTTTGCCAAATTTGATGAAAATTTTTAGTAGACCTTCAAATTTGTCGGCATCACCAAATTCAGCAACATCATGCCAAATTTAGCAGAGGTTTCATTTTTCATATCTACCCCCCTCACAGATGAGCAGTCTGCCCTAGATCAGTCAACTTCAGAGGACCATAACTTGGTCATAAGAGATTATTTTTCAAAGCATTTTTTTATTTAGGGTATAATTTCATGTTCTACACATTGGTGCAATTTATTTTTGTTTTTGGTGTATGGTTTTTCCATAAATTGCATATTTTCATAGATATTACTGAGTAATCCTCATTTTTGACCCTTCAGGGGCTTTGTTCGGGCACATGAAACAACATTTTTTGGTGTAATATTTTTTGAAAGTGCATTATTTTTATTTTACTTTTTAGTGGTATGATCTATTTGATTTATTTTTATCAAAAAACTGTACTTTATTTTTTGTGGCCTTTTTTTGGCATTTGTATTCACTAAGATCAAATCCACTTCATTATTAAGTGGCAGTTGTAAAATGCACTAAATTATAAAGTGCCAAAATTTGGGGGGGTACCTGATATAGTTTCAGGGGGTCGTCTTGTGGTTGTGATTCTGTTGTGCAATTCTCTCTTTATCCACACTTTTGATTTTTTACAACAACAAAAAACACTTTAAATCTTAATTCTGTAATGGATCTTAGCTCTGTTAATGCACTCACACCTTTCAACTACCAGGAATGGAAAAGTAACATCACTATGGTTCTTAGAAGTAAAACGTTGTTTCACATAACTATGGGGGTAGAACTTAAGCCAACAACTGTAGCAAATAAGATAAAATGGTTTAATAAATGTGATGAAGATTTTGGGTTATTATGTCTTTTAGTATCACCTAATCTCTTATTTCACATAGATTCAATAAAATCTCTCAAATAAGCATGGGACATCCTAGAAAAACTATTTAGGAAAATCGACACTATGAGGGGTAATGAACTTGAGATTGAGTTAATTAGCTTTAGTCCTAGCAACTTTTATTCATTAAAAAAATTCTTCACAAAGCTTAATTCACTTAGATTTTAGTTAAAAGAGTGTGGAACTGAGAATAAAGATGAGCAGTTAGTTATTTCTATGCTTTCAAAACTAGGACCTGATTACTCTGTATTTGTCTCTACCTTTTATGCGACCAAACGAGCCATGGGAACCAACTAGTCAATGTCATCTTTAGATGAACTTATTATATATTTCACTAAGTAACAAGACAAATTAATCCATATGGGAACCCTTAAGTCTTCCAAACATTCAACCCTCATTGTCGGGAATGGGAAATTGAGAGCCTATAGCAACAAGGATAAGAAATAGAAGAGAAAGGATCCTGAGAAGAAGAAAGAAAAGAAAACCACTACTAAAACTAGCTTTGAAACCTCATCCTCTAAAGGGAAACCAAAGAGATAAAATTTTAAGTACTCCTATTGCAATAAGTTTCTGCATGATGAGCACAAGTGTATGAATAAATAGATTGACCACCTTACACATCTCCTAGAGAAAAATAATATAGGGGTCCCTGAGTCTGTCAAATAGTCATCATCAGAGAAAGAATCTTATAAAGCAAAGGAAAAAGGGAAGAAGAAACTTAAAAGAAAATCTTTATTTATAGTAGCTTCTGCATCTAATTCATCTTGGGTTATTGATTATGGTGCTTCACACCATATGGGTTCGTCAAAAGTTGAGTTTCTTGACTTTGTAGCATGTCCTCCATCACTTTGGGTGATGACAATCCAATAGAGGTTGCAAAAAGATGTACTATTGAATTTTAAGGTAGAACATTCACAAATATTCTAATTGTACCTTCACTATCAACTAATCTTCTTTCAGTGTATTATATTACTCACATAGGGCAGGGTATGAGAGTTGAGTTCACACCAGATTCAATTGAGATTAGAGAGATACACAGTGACTCTACAGTTGCATTGGGGAGGGATAATCACCATTCTAGGATATATACCTTCTCCCATTTTTCTCCAGATGTTCCTCCTACTACATTGCTTACCCTTTCAAATGGAGTTAGCAAACTATGGCATGAGCCGTTCGGCCACCTTAACTACCACTATCTTGAATAGTTCTGTCAATAAGATATGGTTATAGGCTTGCCTAGAGTTAAATTCTCTAAGGGACTATGTGAAGGTTGTGTCCTTAGAAAACATTTTGAATAAAAATTTGACAAAGGTAAAGCTAGGAGAGATACAATACCTCTTGAGTTAATTCACAGTGATGTCATGGGGCAGTTTTCCCATCCTTCTTTTACTAGGGCCAAATATGTCCTCACCTTCATTAATGATTTTTCCAGATACACATGGGTCTACTTTATGAGACAAAAGTCTAAAGTTTTTGATAATTTTTGAGACTTCAAGGCTTTAGTTGAGAAGAAATCTAGAAAGTGCATCAAAATTCTATGATCAGACAATGGGTGGAAGTACATCAACCATAGATTTGAGAAGTTTTATATCATCGAGAGGATTGATCTTCAGTGGATAGTACCATATATTTCTCAGCAAATTGGTGTAGTATAGTGAAAGAATTGGTCAGTAAAGGAGATGGCTAACTGTATGATTTACTCTAGATCATTGGCTCCATAGTTTTGGGTAGAAGTCATAAATTATGCATGTTAAATTCAGAATCGGGTTCCTCATAAAGCTTTAAAGGGCATGACTCATTATGGAGCTTAACATAATAGGAAACCAGAGGTGCATCATTTTAGGGTCTTTAGATCACTGATGATGGCTCATATTTCTAAAAAGAAACATAAGGAAATGGAGGTTCAATCCAAACCTTGCATATTTGTGGGGTATCCAAATGGGGTCAAGGGTTATAGACTTCTCCACCCTACGACTTATCAATTTTTTATTGAGAGGATTGTTAGGTTTCCAGAGAGTCCCATCGACTATTTACTTGACACTTCCCCCTTTACATTGGTTTCACTCAATTTAGATGAGCAATTTGAGGATTTAGATCATTCACAGTAGGTTCCTAAGGCAGAGGCCACTTCTTCTTCTAGTTCTAACAGTGAGCAGAGTGATGGGAAGTCATCCTCATCCACTTCTAGCCATGCTTTGGAGGATGAGGATTTGACACCTAACTCATCCATTTTTGGCCCTCTTTGGGCTCGATAGACACTTGAGAGTGCAGGCACTTGATTAGGGGATCCAAATGATCACAGACATACTCGAGTAGACTTTTAGGGTGGACCACATGCCTTTTTTGCTTTTACATCAGATTTGTAAACTTTTAGAGAGGATTCAGGCATACCTAAGTGGGATAGACCCATAGATGAGGAATATGATTCCTTAATTAGAAATCACACTTGGGATTTGACTTCTCTTCCTAAGGGAAGAAATATGGTTTGATGTCGTTGGATATATCAGACCAAGTATGTTGTAGATGGGTCTGTTGATAATTACAATGTTAGATTGGTAACCAAAGGATTTTCATAGGTAGCTAGCATCAACTACTCAAAAACCTTTACACGCATGCCAAGATGACTTTGATCAAACTCACATTTGATGTAGCTGCAACACATGGATGGAATGTACATTAGATGGACATGAAAAGTGCATTTATTCATGGAGACCTTGAGGAGGAGATCTACATGGAACAACCACTTGGGTTTGATCAAGATTCTTTTTTAGTGTGAAAACTTAGGAAATCCATTTATGGCCTCAAACAGGCCCCTTGAGCTTGGTATGCCAAAATGGATTCCTTCCTTCTCACTTTAAGTTTCACTAGATGCCACTCAGATCCCAATGTGTACTTCTTATGATAAGATGATTCATTGTTGATACTAGTTTTATATATTGATGACCTTTTGATCACAGGGAGTTCTTCTTCAACTATCTCACTAGTGAAGAAAACTCTTTAGGATAGATTTTCCATGACTAACTTGGGCTTACTAAACTACTTCTTTGGCATTGAGATCACTCAGACAGATTTAGGGATTTCACTTTCACAGCCCAAGTACTCTCTTGATATTTTGGCATGGTTTCATATGGCTAATTGTAAGCTATCTATGACTCCATTCCTATCTAGAGTCAAGCTTAAGGTAGATTGTGTCACTGTATTGGTCGATACTACCTTGTATCGATAACTTGTTGGCAGTGTTATTTACTTGACTCACACTAGACTAGACATCTCTTATGTTGTTGGCGTTATTTCAAGATTCATTCAGGAACCCCATGAGCTACACTAAAAATAAGCTAAGAGGATCTTACACTACATTTAAGGTTCACATAGGTATGGGATATATTATAGGGTTGGTAAAGATTTTGACTTGGTCAATTACACAGACTTAGTTTGGGCCGGTGACATTGGGAGTCATAAGTCCAGTTTAGGTTATAATTTCTCATTGGGTTCTGGCCCCATCAATTGGTTGATCAAAAAGCAGAATGCTATTGCTCTGTCTTCCATATAGGTAGAGTATAGGGGAGCTATTAACATAGCTACTGAGACTATTTGGCTTTAGGGGATTCTTTTTGAGCTTGGTATCTAGATCAGGTACCTACAGTTATATCTTGTGATAACTAGAGCACCATTCATATTTGTAAGAATCTGGTCCTTCGTTATAAGACCAAACACATTGAGATTCACATGCATTTCATTCAGGAATTGATTCATGAGTAGGTCATTAACTTAGTATTTTGCCAGTCTTCGGAGCAGGTTGCTGATATCTTCACAAAACCTTTCACTGACAATAAGTTCACTCATTTACGATCTCTTCTTGGGGTGTGGTCCACTTCAGTAGCTTTATCATCTTTAGGGGGGGCTTCTAGCATCTTCTCTTCTTCTTTTTCCTCTCTTTTTGGGAGGGAGTTTTTCCCAATGGGTTTTCTCATTTTCTCTACTTTATGAGAGATTGCATTGTTCATGGGTACCTCATCAGGCTTTGTTGTCGGGACCCATTTTTTGCATTTTTGTGTATCATCACCTACCTATTTTGTGTTTATTTGGGGCGATGGGGGGCGGGGGGGGGGAGGTGGTGGGGGGTGTTGGTGTTGGTGTATGCTTTTTTTCCATGTGTTTTGGCTACACAATTGCATATTGCTTGCTTAGGGGCTTTAGTGTCATGTTGGTTATTTGTAAATTTTTATACCACATTCACTAGAATTGGTTATATATTTCCTCCTACAACCTATATATGTACCTATTCCCTTTCATATTTTAATTCAATATTGTGTGTATCATTGGTGTCTCATTCCTCTTGTTCATTTCTTGCAGTTGCATGTATATGTGTGCTCAGTATTGTCTTATACAGTACACGTCTCACATAGCATATTGAATTAGTGCATTCACTCAGATCAGTATTCCTAGAGCTCATTTTTATAGATTAACAGCTATAGGTGTCCCTATCCTTATATAAACTCACCTATAGCTGTAACTAAGCAAACAATAAGCCATCAAGGTGTATAATTAATTATTTAAGCCTAAGCAAGGTGAAAATAGGCCTAATAGGTTCTAAGTGAATGATCAAGCTTCAAGGAGGGTTTACAAACATCATAACTAAATTCTAAGGATAAATTTGCACCTACAGGTCTTGAAACTCCCCTACAACCATATAGATGACTTGGACAGACAATGAGTTAAGGAGTGAGATGTGAAAGTTGTCAATGCATTGACATGATCTCAAGTGTTTCCAAATAAGCATGAAATGATTATAATAGAACCTAAAATGATTTACAAACCTTGTATCAAGCTAAAACAGGCATTTATACCTACATGTATCATCTCTAAGGGAAAAATACAATCAAGGGAGTGTATCAGTCCTGACAAGGTAGAATGTATGGAAGGAAGCATAGAGTTTTAGAGTAATGAGAAAGCTAAAAACACCTTGTCATGAATTAAATAGTCTCATGTCACCCCCATATAATTTAAATCAAGTAAATAAATTACCCTTTTAATTTCAAAAACATGGTCTACGCCAACATAACCCTGCATTGTCT
Organism: Torreya grandis; assembly: GCA_037957365.1. Lineage (NCBI taxonomy): Eukaryota > Viridiplantae > Streptophyta > Pinopsida > Cupressales > Taxaceae > Torreya > Torreya grandis. Next base: position 5,067,857 of record JARHVA010000526.1, on the reverse strand, counting down.
GCCTATAATAGTTTGTTTGGGTTATGGAGAGATTAGAGGGTCAAATCACTTAATGGAAGATTGAAATTATATGTAGGAGGTATCAATAACTTTGGGGAGCCCCTAAAATATTCACTATATTCTGATAAATAGGAAATGTACCCTCTATTTTGTCTTAGACAGAGGGCACTTCCCTTTGAGCACAAACTGGCAGATTTGAGAGTCAATGACAAAAGATGAGGCTAGGAGCCATAAAAACACTTCAAGAAGATGCAGAGAGTTAGAAACATCAAGAGAACATGGTAGAACATGTAAAATGGGTTGGAACTCAAGAGGTTACACTACACTCTTAGAGTTGTAGTCATGACTCTTGAGCAAGATTTTGGCCTAGAGCGCAAACAATAGGTAATTCTCATTTATAACTATTGGAAAGATTTCTATACTATTAGAATATGTGTATGGGATGACTATAGGTGTGTTTGAGCTATTGGGAGGAAAGTAAAACCATTAGAGATAATTTTGAGCTCTAAGTTGTAGTTAGGATTAAGAGCAAGGTTTTGACATAGAACCCAAATGGATGGTCACATTCACTTTACACATGAGGTGAGCATTTCAACCTATTGGAGTATGTTTTTGAGTCCAATGCAGAGGTGACCAAGCTTTCTAAGGGTAGATAAATAAAAAATAAGACACTTTTGGGCTCAAAATAATCTTAGGCCTATACAAATGGAAGAAACAAGCTCGTGTGGGTGACTTTAAATGCTCATTTATCTTTTGAGGATTTACATGGAGATTAGGCATTTGGAGGAGATAGAAAAGGTCCTAGGAAACCTTTTTATAATTTTTTTTTGGAATTTCAATGTGAAACTTGTATGAACAAAGCTCAAGAGGGTAAACAAGCTAAAACCCTTGTAAAACCCTTGGAAGGACTTGATTAGATAAATGAGGCTAAAGATGCATTAAAATGGACCAAAATGGAATTAATGATGATTTATGGTTAAATAAGACTCCCTTGATATACTTCCCACCAAGATGAGCTGTACTAACTTGTACAGATAGGGTGAAAATAGGGTTTTTTTGACCATTTTTTGTGTTTTATAGGTTTTATAAGGAGTCAAAGGATGAAACAAAATTTAGGAGGAATATTTATACTTTTTTTAACTATATATTTCTATTTCATGCCTTATAAAGAATTCTAAGTGTGAAAACAATATCTCTCATCTTAGCCAGTCAAAACTAACCTAGTGGACATGCTAGTGAAGAGGGTGGAAAAATTTAAATGAAGTAATTTTAAGGTGTAATTGATGATTATAAGTCCATGAAGGGTATTCATACATTTCATACACTCAATCCCATTGATTTTTATGAGTAAGCGATGCCTTTTTTGAAGCCAAGTATCCAGGGTGCATGAAAGGAGAGTTTTTTGGATTGTAGATGATGATGGCTCCTTTCCAAATGATTATAGATGATAAAAACTACAACCAATTCATGGAGAGACATGTATAAAACCATTACCCTTCATCCCAATAATCACACCTATCCTTAATCAGTTTTTGGATGTTCAAATAGTGTTAATCATGAAGGCAGTGTTTCTGAGCCAGAATGAGGAGTTTTATGCCACTTTGCAAGAGTTTGATGGCTTGTATGGACACTTGGACTTCTTAAAATTGCATGGTTCATCCCAAATCATTCTCTCATGCAAAATTAGTTTATTCTCTTAGCTTGACAAATGTCCTTGTGACCCTTAAACTTCTCTTTTCTCCTCTCTCTCTCTTTCTCAAGTTCTATAAGAACTAGCCATTTTGGCCATTCTAACTCATGATCCTCCTGAGTATGGAAAATCCCTCCTAATTTTCATACCAGTTTATCAATAATAATACTAATTTTTACCTATTCATGATTGGTCATAAGTGTTTTTTTCTTAGATGATGGATCTTGCTTAGTGAAGACTATGGATTCTTTAGCATGTTGTCTCATTCTTTCACCCTATTTGTAGTTGGAAAGCTTCTTCTTATAGGTAATATGAAGTGTTATAAGAAGTGTAAAGGATTGAGTGAGTTAGTATTTTTTTTAGTGCCATTCAAGGCCTCTTTGTCTACTCCTCATAGCTTTGCACATTCATCCATAACCTCATAATGTAACATTGATGTGAAAAGATGTACAATGGAGTGTATGTTCAAATTGTCCCTTGATTTCATGTGTAATATGATATTGGTTGGAATTTATCATCTAATTTAGTGTATCACCCCCATTAGGATAGTTTTATTTCAATTTTCTCTCTCCCTTTTCAGCCCCAAAGTTTAGGTGTAGTTGTGATCCAAAGTGGTACATCAAGGGAACTAGCCCTATCTAGAGATTCACTTCATCCTTAGGCTATCCACAAGCATAGAGGTGTTTCCATTATGCCACTTGGATGAGGAGATATTTTCCATCTCCTTAAAGGGTGAAAATCCAAGTGATAACACTACCAATATGTCATTAATTAGTTACATAGAAGACATGAAATGATGTATATATGATTTGAGAGTATCTTGTTGGTAATTAATCATGTTGTAAGTCATCTGGATTACACTATGTGTGTAATTTAAGGTTTGATGTTTTGATCTTTAGGTAGAATTTTGGGTCCAATGTTTTAGGTTTCATGTAGAACAATGGATCACAATAAAAAAACATTAAATGAATAACAATACATCTCATGCATTAGATTTTGAAGTGGAGAAACTTGCAATCTTGATTGCATGAAAATCACCCCATATTCTAAAGGATTAATGATGTGGTGATGTTCTTCCTTATGAGAGTCTTGAAAAATATGAATCTAAAATTTATTTTGATTGACATCATAAATTCCCACTTAATAGTAACGATGTATTTGTATTTCTACAAAGAATAGGCAAGTGACTATTGACAGGGGGGAATGAAACCATTGACATAAGAAAGACTAAGTTTGTTCCCATATGAACTAGAAAACATACCACCTAGTAGAGAAGTGCATATTTTTCAAACATTTTAAGTTTTGAGCAGAATATGGCCTCATAATAGACAACATTAAATTCAACGTGTTTAGATATTACATTGTTTGTGACCTATGTAACTTTAAAATATTACATTTCACTCATGCACTTTAAAGGTATATAATATAAGTAATTTACTATATACTTTTGCTTTGGAAAAAAAAAACATTACATATGTTATGTTGTTTAAATAGAATTATATTTATAATATTAATATCTAATAATTAATAATATAATATCATATAACTAATATTAATATATTTCTTTATATTTATAATATATTTTTATCGATATTCACTTTTGATCAGATCTACAAACCAGTAATGGGGCACAAATCGGGAGTCTAGTCTATGAGAACTACTAAATAAATATAAACAACTACCACTTGATCACTTGAAACCATTGAGTAAACTCAAACGGTCACATCTGACCTATAAACGACCTGTGAGATTGGAATGGTGAGGCTGGGCACAACCAACCCACTTTACCAACCCTTCTACATTTCATTGGCAACTTTATATTTATAATATTTTAATATAATTTTATATTGTTTTTATTAATGTTAAAAGTTTGGGTTTTTAAGGGGGCTTGCCCCTTTATACAATGGAGAGAAACATAGTATACTAAAAGCTCTGCAAAGATCTTCTTCTTGAAGAAATAGAACCAGGGTGTAAAAACAAAGAACAAAAGATGCAACCCTACAGAGGAAAACAAAAAAACACACACTAAAGAACTGACCCTTACTAAAAATATTATTTTCCAATTCTAGGGGGGTAAGTGCACAAAGTTGGGGGACGAAAAAGGGCCTACTAGTGGACATGATTTTTCTAAATTTTCATAAATATGAACTTCTATAGATAATTTGAGATGGCTACACTCAAAATTTGAAGATGGTATAAAAAATGAATTGTGGCATTTCGAGTCTAGTTTCCAGAAAACTATTTTTTTTGAAAATTGGTTAAGTATAAATAGGTCAAACATCTAAAATTTGAAGAGGACCTCCTATTTTTTCAAGAAAACATAGTAGATAGATGGTCGTGTGGCCCTCTATTTTTTAGCATCATTACATATTATTTCAAAGCCTTTGGTGAATATGTAGATAATATCTTCTAGTTTGTTATGATTTTTTTTAATATTTTTTCAATAAATATTTTTTTTATTAATTTTGCAATTAAGTAGATCCTAAAAACTGATAAAAAAAATGGATAGTTGTCCATGTGGCCCCTCATAACTACCTCAAAAAAATATGAAAATTGATTTTGTTTAATGTGTGTAAGATTAGGCCTAGTTTGTCACCATATAATTTGTTTTGCGTTTTGATCAATGAAAAACAAATTATATAAACATGAATAAACATGTATATGTACAGCTTGTAGTGGCCTAAAAATGGTGTAGTTAGAAACAAATATAGTTTCAACCCTTAAATTAGCCTAAAAATTATAAAAATCATATATTTGAAAAGAGGACCATGTGCTCATCATGACAGTAATATTTTTTTTTAATTTTGATGTTGAAATCCATAGCATATTTGGTGATTAAATTTGAAATTTATTGTTTTTTGGTCAAAACTCTCAAACTTGGCTATAGATGCATAGTCACAAGCCTCTGCCTCAAAAATCCAGCCATTTTTGAGCCTAAAGGCTTAGTTTTTAATTCAAATTCAAATAACATGTATGCATTATATAACATATATGCATTATATAATGCATATGTGTTATTTTTAAATAACACAAAACAAACAAATTTCATGTTTGTTATAGGGAAAAGGTCCCATTAGCCATAACATTGCATTAGAATTCAAGATTTTTACCCATTTCAAGTTCTTAACTACTTATAACTAAGGTTTCAAGGTATAACACATTATACATTCTACAATATAACCGATTTTATCATAAGAGGTCATAAAATGCATTTTTTAAACCTATGATCAAAACTTAACCTTTAGAGTACCAATCACTATGCATTAGAGTATCAATACTTGACTCTTACTTGTCAAGATGTGATTCGTTACTTTTAATTTTATAGAATAAATGTTGAACAAGTATTAGATATTACATGTTCAACTTTTGGTGCACTTTAATATTTATATACACCAATATGTTTCATCAATAGAACACATGTTAACAAAAGCCTTGCTCGATAATTGGATCATGCGTAGCGATTGGGACCTTTCCCCTAGTAGGTCAAGGATATACCTCACTACCTACTTGCCTAAAATCCTACTTTCCTAAAATACTATCTTACTCTTTTATTGTTTTTTGATATCTTTAACCAAACTCCTTTATTTATAAATTTTGAACTAATTTGTTTAAGTGGAAAACCCATTGAATCAGACTATGTAGTATAGATAATCTTGTGTAAGTAGAAATAATAATTGAGCCCTTGGTGTAACAGTGCATCTCTTGGATTCTATTTCAAGAATTCTATCTAATGGATCCCAATACCTTTAAATCTTGCCTTGGATTATCCCAAAAACATTCCTAAATTATGTTGAATAAAGTCCCTTAAGTTTCCTCCAAGGTCACTTAGTGCATCTAATTCAATAGGTGCATGTTGAGGTCCTAATTGAAAGTCTAAAAAAAGTCTTCTATTGTTAAAATTATTCAAGATTCCCCTAATGTATTCAAATACATTATTCAAATTTTTCCTAAAAGTAAAATCTCTTGTGAAAATATGGTTAATCCTCCATTCCGTGCACCTCCTTCATCTACCACTCCATCACACATGGGAGAACCATCAACCACTCCATCCATTCCCACCTCATCTCAAGAGTGTGTCTTTGACATGGGACTAGTCCTAGCCACACCATGGATGCAACAACTGCAAGCTCAAAAACAAGCTAGACAACACTTAATGCTTATCAATACTATACAGTTATATACCTTGCTGCATGTAATTAGGATGGTAAGATAGGAAAGTAGGATGATGGCTACAAGGTATGTATGTGTTTTTATTAAATATTTTGGTCAAGTTGGGTATGCATTTTTTTTGTTTAATATGTGGTTTTGATCTCAATAAACTTGAAATGGTGACATGTATCCATTAGTGATGTTGTGGTTTTAAGATGTTTTAAGATGTGGTGCCTTTAGTGATGAATGTATAGCTTAGAAAATATCTAAATGCACTAGGGACTTTTTTTAAAACCATTAAGGGATGGCTATGCTTTAGAAGTATAGGGTGGCATATAATTGGCATTGACCAAGTATGAGATATGTATAAGTTACCCCATCTCAAACTCTATTTAGCTTATTCAAGATACATTAAAGGTGACAATGTCCCCTAAATTTGAGACCTACTTCCCCTCAAGGATGATGCTGAGTAGAGGGACCCAATAATTATTCATGTGGATGATGAGATGCTCACCTCATATAGATGGTTGATCAAAATTTAATACCAATGTGCACCCCCTCGTCAAAGGTTTCAAGATTATATATTTTATACATATATCTTCAATTGTCTTATTCATATTTCATTGTAATGAGCTTAAACCTTATGATGTAGACTACAAGAAAGTAGTACATCTCAGAATTCTTGTTGTGGCTTAGGATTTGAGGTTGAGGAGTCCATTGTTGAATTATGTTCTCTCCTATATATAGGACTTAATATGAATGTACTTTGGGATATAAAGGTAATTCAAGGAAGAGGGATCTAAATAATTTGAATGCATACATAGCAAATTGATAACATTCAGTGCTTGATCAATTCAGATGGGACCTTAAAGGGATCTAGATGATAATTTTTATATGGTAATGGCAATCAAAATCTCACATCATGTGAATTATTTACTAGACATGAGTTGATTGGATCGATGTAAATCTTTAAACATTATTGGCTTATATGTATGTATGATAAATTTGTGAATAGGTCTTAGTTGGATTGGTTGGAGGTGATGGGACATGTCTAGGTAAAAAAGATGTCCATATCTAACAACTCTAACACTTCTCTAGGTGTACTAGACCTACACATGTGGAAATATTTGATTAGATTGGGTGTCTGAGGCTCTGACAAATTTGATGCTTCTTGGACAAGTGATAGTTAGGTCTCTAACACAAGTATATGTGTGTACAAGATACACATGTGGTGATGTATCTAATTGGATCGGGCCTCATAGGGATCTGATATCTCTTTAACACTTTTAATACCTGACACCTCTAACAATGTTAACACTTCTAAGCTTGTACAAAGTACACTTGGTGATATGTAATTAGATTTGGCCTCCCTGGGCATTATCAACTCTAAAACTTCCAAGACTTGATGCATCTTTGATAGCTTTAACACTTTCAAGTGTATGAGGTACACATGTGGAATAACAAGGTTCAATTATAGGGGACATTCAACCGAGGAGGCATGGGAGACCAATTTGAACCCCTTCTTGACATAACTATAAGAGCATGATATATGATTTGGGACAAAATTAAGTATGATTCTATCTATCATGAATTGAACAAATTAGTTGATTGGTTTAATTAAGGATGTGATTTGGGAAAAATTGAGCCCTTAAACCAAATATATGGCCCAATAAATTATATAATCTAGATGCAACATGTATGGCTTAACTAACTCTAATTTAATTAGAAATGCAAATATGAATGAAAATGTGGCCAATTTCAACCCATTAAACCTAAAGTGGAGTCTATGATGTGATTACAAGGGCTAAATTAAGTCACATTTCATGACAAGTTGATCCTAAACCCTAAATTCATCACTTAAACATGTACAGTTCCCATAATCCCTAATTTCATGACATATACACATGTACAAACCCGTTACACTAAACTCCTAGCCATGGATCTTAATTTTATGATAAACACAACCACTAATATCCCTGATTTCATCACAAATATATAAATTCATGAATGTGATTAGTGTTAATTTGTGAACCCGTTATTCACCTAGTTTTGTAAGGACCTATGATGGGATTCTAGGCAAAATTAGCCCATTTCATCTTACATATTGAGCCTTATTGCATCATATGATAGTCTTATTAATTCATAGTCTTATCAAGAGTCTTATAACATCATGTATTGGAAATTTATACGTCATATTGGGGATTTATGCATCGTATTGAGCCTTATTGCATCATATGATAGCCTTATTTCATCATATTAGAGATTTATTGAATCATATGATAGTCTTATTGCATCATATGATAGTCTAATAACATCATATGATAGTCTTATTGCCAACTCTAATTTTCTATGACAACTAGAGTGTTCTATGACAACTAGAGTGTTCTGAAGATCCTCCAAGATTTTATTTATCCACATAGTTTCATAACCTACACTAACCACAGCTTTATACTCTTCTTTTGTTGAAGATAATGCCACTATATTTTATAGTTTACTCTACCATAAGAAAACTCTTGAACCAAGAGTGAATAAATATCTTATTGTAGATTTTATTGAATCTACTGATCCTACCCAATCAGAGTCAAAATACCCTAAAATCTCAAAATCTACAAACTTCTCATATAAATTCAAGAGTACCTTTGACATATCTTAATACCCATTTTGTAACTAACCAATGTACTTCCTATGGTTTAAACATGAAGTAAGATACAAAAATCATTGTAAAACAAATATCTATTCTAGTGGTAGTGAGGTAAATGAGACTACCTACTAGCTGTCGATATACTATTTCAATGATCGGAGGTGAAGTAGTGTTAATTAAAATTTTAGCTCCAACTTCCATAGGTGTGTGAGTTGGATTATAATCCATCATTTTAAACCTTTCCAATAATGATTTGGCATACTTATTCTGTGACATGAATATAACACAATCACCTTTCAAAAACTCAACACCTAAATAATATTTCAGTAGTCCTAAGTCTATCATGTCAAAAGTATAACAAATATCAACCTTCGCTTGTTGAATGAGACTAGCACTACTACCGGTTATGGATATATCATCAACATATACAATGAGAATCAAGATATTATCACCATACAACTTTACATAAAGAGTTGGTTCAGAGTTACGCCTTTAGAAACTAGACTCCCTAAGGTATGTATCTATCTTCATATACCAAGCTTGAGGAGCCTACCTAAGCCCATACAAGGACTTGATCAACTTGAAAACAAGATGTTACTCACCAAGAACCTAAAAACCCTGTCATTGAACCATGTAGACTTCCTCCTCCAAATCTCCATTTAAGAAATCACTCTTGACATCCATATGATGCACCTACCATCCAAACTGAGCAGCAATAGCAACAATCAAATGAAAAGTTACCATCTTTGTATTAGGAACAAAAGTCTCCTCATAATCAACCCCTTCCACTTATGTGTAACCTTTTACAAAAAGTATGGCTTTGTGTTTGTCTAAAGAACCATCTACTTTACATTTTAATTTTTTAATCCATTTACAAGTAGTGGATTTATTTCCTGGTGGTAGCTCAATAATATCCCAAATCTTATTTTTCATCAAAGAATCATATTCCAATTGCATGGTTGATTCTCACTCATGTTTCTCTTTGGCATCTAAAAAATAATTAGGCTCAAATACAAGTTAAAAAATAGTTGTTAGAGAAAAATTATCATGCTCACCTTTATTACCAAACTGCTTTTCTGATCTCAATCTTCTTCCTTCCATACTCTATGGCAAGTTTCCCTCCTTTAGTGCTTCCATAGTGGCAAAATACCACTTTGGCTTCTTTGGTTGTTTTGCTAAAACCTCACAATTACCTACATCAATTCTCTCCCTAGAATGCGATTCCACTGATGAAATAGAATCCTACTTAACTTTCACACCATAACTTATAATAGAATCATTAGAAGAAAACAATTACTCAATATCTGAAGTTGTACTAGTTGCTGTGAACTGCGGCATCTATTCATTTACTATGACATCTCTATTTACCACAACTTTATTAGTAGAAATATCAAGTAATCTTTAGGCCTTGATTTCTCACTATACCCAACAAACATGTATGATCTGATTTTTGAATCTAAATTACTTCTCTTTTGACTAGGAATAACTGCAAAAGCTACACAACCAAAAATTCAAAATGCACTTACATCTAGAGTTCAACCTAACCAAGCCTCCTCTAGAGTCATATTATCCAATGATTTTTTAGGATTTCTATTAAGGATGTACACTTCCATATTCAATGATTCTACCTAATATCTATATGGGACATTTTTGCTTTGGACCATACAGTGAGCCATGTCCATCACCGTCCTATTTTGCCTTTCAACAACTCTATTTTGTTGTAGAGTGTAAGGGGTAGTGTAATGTCTATGCATGCCTTCAGTGGTATAAAACTGTTTGAACTATTTTGAGATGAACTCAACCCCATTATTTGTTTTAAGAGATTCCACTGATCGTCCTACCTTTTTTCAACCATAGCTTTCCAAGCAAGGAAATTAGAAAAACAATCATATTTCTTCACTAGAAATTATACCCACTTTTTTCCTAGAGAAATCATCGACCAACAATAGAAAATAATGGACTTCAGAAGAGGTAGGTGTCTACATTGGACCATGCAAATTTGCATGTACCATATCTAATACTCCCTTAGATCTTGAAGCTTTACCAACATCAAATGAATGTCTAACTTGCTTCCCCAACTGACATCTAATGCATACATGATGACTATCCTGATAGAAGGAATTCCCTTAACCATCTTAGTCTTTCTCAATGTAGTCAAATACTAAAAATTCAAATGCCCGTACCTTTCATGTCATAGTGAACTTATGCTATCAATAGCTACAAGTGCACTTTCCTTTACCCTCTGTGGATCTGCAAGCTTATACAAGCCTTTCTCACCAATCCCAATAACAATAATCTTGTTATATTCGGTGATGACTAAACATTTTTGTCCTTGAAACTTTACAACAAAATCATATTTTGAAGTGATCTCACTAATGGAAAGCTTTTTTTTTCATATCAGGCACATACCTAACATTCTTAAATGTATACTAAAATTCACCATTAAAATTGATATGAAAATTACCATATCCTTCTACAAAATGAATCTTACCATCTCCCAAAGATACAGATTCATTATTACTATCATTTTCAACAAAATCTACATACTATTCCTTATGGCATGTATAATGGTGAGATGCCTCTGGATCAAAGTACCAAGCTCGATCCATCATAGATTTACCACTAGAAGCCATGAAAGCAAAATTAGGGGATTTTTTCTTGCCTTCACCTTTAGCGATATTCACATGCTAAGTTTTTTCTTGAGATTAGCAATATCATGTTGTATTTTCCTACAATCTTTCTTAAGATGACCAGGTTGCTTATAGTTAAAACATTTCCACTTAGATCTCTTATTAGAACTACTTACTTATGAAGTTTCTATCAAAGAACTAGTAGTTTTACCAAACTGCTTACCCTTTCCCTTGATAAAGAGTACACTCTCTAAAAAGTAGATGTAGACAACACTATCTGCTCCTACCGTCTATCCTTCTGCAATAATAATGTGGACAACTTTTCAAAGTCCAAAGTATGCATCTCAACAATTGTGTGTAAGGACTCCACAAATAACTCAAATGAAGGCAGAAGATTCTACATATCTGAGCAATCAAATCTTTCTCATCAATAGGTTTTTGCATAGCCTTCAATTGATCACTGATGTCCTTGATCTGCAATAAAAACATAGAAATGGAGCCACCTTATTGCATCTTTGTAAAAAATAATAAATTCTTCAAATACAATACCCCACTGGCTTCAAAAAATTGGTATTTAGAAGTAAGATTAATCCACAAAATGGATGCAATGGTCACATTTCTGACCTTCAAGATTAGATTATCTACTACTAACAGTTCTAACAACATAAGAGCCTTATGATGACATTTATCATAATCATCGATACATGTGGCAGGCCTTTGCTCTTTACCAAGCACTATTTGATCAAGATTGTAATATTTATATATCATAAAAATTTTGGGACTCTACAAACTAAATTTTTATTTTATCAATTTTTGTGAATCTAGCAATAAGAGGTGTTGTAAACTAGGCATTTTGCCCTGATTTTTCTATAAAAAAATTAAATATCAAAAAAATTATAATTAATTTACATAAAATTGTTCCTACCCACTGATTCAAATCACAAACTGGTTAATACCTCCAGTTTTCAATTAAAAAAACTCAACACCATTTGGAAAATTTTAATTTTTTCATCTTTAAAAACACTAAAAAATGGACAATTTTTTTTTAATCTAGAGATCTACAATTCCAATTTGAAAAATTTATTTTCCACCAACATCCAAATTAAAACCTTAGAAAATGGTGAAATTTTTACCTTCCAGAATTTTTTCAAGATAATTAGTCACCAATAGGTCCCAAAAACCCTTATAAGCTAAAGTTTTGAATTATTTCAATTAAAAAATTAAAATCAATTGAAATAATAAAAGTTTAGATTAAAATTTTCATAAAAATAATCAGCCAATCAGGAAATTGGCCTACTTGTAAAACTTTAGATGCAGATTCTAGGAAAAATACCTAGCCCAATTAAATTTTGTCAGTTCCTATCATCTCCTCGCAGAAAATAGAAAATTTTAGACCCCTCACTTGCCAAAAATAGTGCCCAAATGAAAATCTTGTCTCTTCCCCAAACTGTATAGAAATGACCAACCAAAAAAATTTAAATGCAGTTTTCGAACAAAATACTCAATGGAATTTGATTTTGTCTAATCTAGCAAAAAAAATTTGAGCCAGATAATTTTATAAAAATAAGAATCATAAAAAATAGTGCTCAAATAATTTTTTGGGATTTTCCTCCAACTTAAATGGCTGGTCAAAAGAAAAAATAAATTTATTCCTCTCACGGCTCTTGACCAGTTGCTTCACACTCCTCCTTGATAATATTGTTCTCTCTTGCTGCATAGGCTTCCTCCCAAGCTTCCTAAACCACAAGCTCTAATTAACAGATTAGATAAAACACAGAGAGTGAGAAATAACTAGATTGTATTCATAGCATACATTATATATTCAAATAATACAAGAAAGCTTATTAAATAGGTAAATACATGAGCCACCCGAGAAACATGTGAAAAGGGTGGGTAAAACAATCAACGTCGGCTAACATGAAAATAACTAAGCCCGTTAAACAAACTAACCTCTTAACCCAAGTGGTTAAGGCAACTAACCAAAGACTAATTGCCTTAGTTAATAACCCAAGGTAAATACATAATTATCCTAACAAAAAAAGAAATAAGTTGAAGAATAAAACACCAGAGTAATTAGAAGAGTTGAGAGAAAAAACAAAGTACAAATGCAAGAATTTCATTCCAAACAAGGTTCAAACACTAACCCTAATGAGCCAAATGCCTTAGATAATGAGGTAATTAGCATAATGAATTGAATAATGATGAAACTGACAATAATGAATTGAATTATGATGAAATTCTCAATAATGAATTAAATTAAGATGAAATTGACAATAAAAAATTAGATCATGTTGGCAATTGATGTTCAAAGTTTAAAGTTTTTTATTTTGTTGATGGAGAGCCTATGCATGATACTTTACCCATCAATAATGAAGAAAATTTAATGGACTCAAATAATGATGAAATTAACAATGAAATAATTTTCATGAAAACATATAATGAAGAAACTAAAAATGGAGAAAATTTCATGGAAACATATAATGATTTTGAAACACCCTCTAAATGGATTCCACCAATAACAACACCTCTAAGAATTTTGCGTAGAAAAGATAAGTACTTAATTGAAGTTGATGAAAATATTTTGAAAAAAATGCATAACAAAATGTCTGACCGCCATTCAAGAAGACTAGCTCAAGAAATTTTAGATAATTTCTTTCATATATTGTAGTATGATAGTCAAAGTTGTCAATTATTTGTTTCATTGATGAAATATGTTAAAATGAGACCTAAAATATATACATTAAGACTAAGAACATCTAACATGGATGATAAAAATAATAAAATTATTGAAAATATACATGATGCATATCATATTGTAGACCTGAAATCATGCAAAAAAGATTGTAATGTTGCCCGGTGTATAATGATAACTTGTGCAGTAAGTGCTGAAAAAAGGAAAAATGATTGAATTTACAAACAAGTCAAACACTTGATATAAATAAAAAATATTAATGAAAGTAATTACAAGACTGAAATATTTAATGAACCTAATACGAAAGATTTCTTCCCATTCTAAGGTAGACTTTCACAAAAGAACAAGGCTATCGCTGATGATTTGAAAGACTTACTTGCATAATTTTGGAAAGATAATACAAGCGTTTCACTCAATGCAAGAGATGTAGTGAAAAAAAGAGTTAGTTCTCATAATCATGAACCAAATATAAAATATTTCTTGGATATGACTCAAACACAATTATACTGTATTTTTTTGGAAAAACATCCACAAATTACTATTAGTCAAAGATTTCTTGAGATGGCTAAACCTTTTTATGTAAAATTAAATCACATACCCACCACTTGTTGTTGTAGGCAACATGTTAAATTGTCAATGCGCTATGATATTTTTTGCCATATTCATTGTACTTTGTATACTAACAACATTTTTTAGGAGTGTAGCATAGAAGTTTCACCAAAATCAGCCAGAGAATTTATTCCAAATATTTTTTGTGAAAGACAAGATGGACAATTCTTTTATAAGAAAGCATCTTTGGATGGAGATTACAACATTTGTGGTGGATTCCCAAAATTAAAAAAAATGTATCCATGAGGAGTGTACAAGTGCAATTGGATAAGAAGTATTGGGTTTGAGCAAATACAAATCTATGACATATCAAGTAAAAGATGGAAAAGAATCTAAAATGTGTGATCTTGTTACGAAAAAGATACCTCTTTCATAAATTATGGTTGAATTCATGGAAAAAAATATTTATGAGTATGCAAGGCACACACATTGGGCTAAATGGTTGGATGAACATTTCAAACTAAGCAAAGACACATTCTCACTTGATTCTATTGTTTTAGTAGTTGAATTTGCTAAAAAATACATATTCAAATCATAAATAGAATTTCAATCGCAGTATTACAACTCAACACAAGTCATATTCATGCATATATTATTCATCCATGCACCTAATAGTACAAAGGAAGATCAAAAAATATTAAGGGAGTACCAATTATATATCAGTGATGACCAATCACATTGTATAGAGTATGTACAAGGTTGTTTTGAGAAGTATTATAGATAGTTAACTCAGAGGAACATTAGTTTCAAACAACATTACATCTGGTTAGATAATTGCACATCACAATTCAAGAATGCACAGATATTTTATTGGTTGAGCAAGATGCATGTTACCATTGGTGTAGAACATATTTGGAGTTTCATTGAGGCTGGCCATGGAAAAGGGGAGCATGATAGTGCTGAAGCATGTATAAAAAGATATGTTGCAAGGGAGGAGTTAAAATTTGACAGTGTTACCAATTTGATTGATGCAAAAATTATGGTTGAATGGTATAATGAGAACATATGTCATGGTGCTCAAGTAAATTATATTTTTTGTAGACATTTTTATGAGGATTGTATGACTCTAATAGTTTCAAGTGAGTTTCACTCATTTCGTAGCTTAAATGCAGGTTCTTGAACTATTCATATGTGACACTTGGCATGTTTTTGTTCAGCATGCATGGACTCTATTTGAAATGAGTGTGAGTCATAAGAGTGGGTGGATGATTAGAGTTCTAGACCTCTAATTCCAATCAACACAGATTAGGTTCCACCAACATTGCAACTTATATACATGACATCATTACATGACTTTGACCATATATCCGATCTAGTATAGCCAGGTAGAAGATAAATCTTTGTGTACTATTTATTCTCACAATCTATCATCATAGTGTCATTAAATATTGTTTTTTATGATGCAAGCCATGTTTTTGTAGTTATTGAAGATGAGGATAATGAAGAGAGAACAAACTACTACTTATGTCAGTGTGTAGATGGAAAGAAAAAATTGACTTCTCTAGTCATAGATTGAAAAAATATTGATTATCCCACAAGGTCTGTGGTAGTTACTGGAACTTGGATTCGATGATATCCTATAAAAAAATCAAAATTGCTAGTTAGAGGTCAACAAGTTGTCTCTTCATTGCTAAAAAGTTACATTTTAGGACCCATTATTGAAACTTCTACCATGGATTCCTCTTAGAGGTGTTTCATACTACATTCAAGGTGAAATTATAGGGCTCTCCTATGCACATGAAGGATCTTATGGTTCCTCCATATGACTTACGGTTTTGGTTTTATGCATGCTTAAAGTTAGGCTAAAAATTAACATCTTTCTTATATTGGGAAGAACATTCTCGAACCTAGAATAGGTGGTGGATTTATCGATTGGGCCAGATGGGAGGCCAAGAACCTAGTCCTAGTTGTTATCCACCCCTTCAAATGTGTTGGTAGTGCCAATTTTTAGCCAACAAACATAAAAAATTGAGTTCTTGGATCATAGATTCAACTTTAACAATATTTATTGTTAGTGTTTTTATGCTTTGAAACAGTAGTGAAAATTTAATTAAGGGTGGAATTGGATGTCACAGTCTTTGGAGAACATGTAATTTGCAAATATAGATGTGATTAAAGTAATGGATTTACACATGTCGGTCTTGAAGGCAAAATTATTAGTTGGAGGTTAACAAGTTGTCTTTTCACTACCAAAAAATTCCATTTTAGGATCCGTTACTATAACTTTTGCCATAGATTTCTCTTAGAGGTGATTAAGATGATATTTAGGATGAAATTAGAGGGATTTTCCATTCACATGAGGGATCTTATGATTCCTCCATATGACTTATAGTTTTATTTTTATGCATGCCTAAAGTTAGGCTAAAAATCAACATCTTTCTTGTATTGGGAAGGGCATTCTTAAGCCTGGAATGGGTGGTGGGTTTGTTGACCGGACTAGATGGGATTATAAGAACCTAGTCCTAGATGTTATCTTCCCCTTTGAATGTGTTATCAGTGCCATTTTTTAGCCAACAAGCATTATAAATTGAGTTCTCAGACTGTAGCTATAACTTTGACAACATTTATGTCAGTGTTTATGTGCTCCAAAATAATAGTGAAAATGCACTTGTGGGTGGAATTGGATGTCACACTTATTGTAGCATGTCTAATTTTATTATATATATGTGCTTGAAGTGGTGGATTTGCACCTAACAGTCCCGAAGGCAAAAATTTTAGTTGGAGGTCTACAAGTTATCTCTTCACTGCCAAAAACTTGCATTTTAGGACCCATTACTGCAACTTCTGCCATAGATTTATCTTAGAGGTGATTCATAATAGATTCAAGATGAAATTATAGGGATTTCAGATGCACATGATGGATATTATGGTTCCTCCATATGACTTGGATTTTTGGTTTTATGCATGCCAAAGCAATATTTTGAAAACATGCAACTATAGCTAGGGAAACACAGTCATGAAGTCAATATTTTCAATGGTGAAGTTTCTTAGCCAAATAAATATTTTGAAAACATGTACCTACAACCATCATACGGATTAAACATGAATATGTAGTACATGCCTTTGTACGAAAGTTGATTGTGTGAGGCCCAAATGCCTTGTTAAGTGGTCAGAACATCTTAGATGAAGGTTTAAGGGTGGTTTCCAATGAATTATCAATAATAATTGGGATAAATGGATTTGAATTAGACCAAATACTCCCTTTTCTCATAGCATACATCTCCAGATATTATTGACATGCAATCATATGAGGTTTTTGAGAAGGTACAAAGTGACATGGAAGATTGTGAGATAGCAAATGAAGGGTGGAATCATGTAAGGAGAGGTTACATGAGATTTTAGATGAAAAATCATCATGATAAGACACAAACCAAGGTAAAATAGGACGATGACTCATTTTTGAAATTTGACCAAGCAAACATGTGTCACTAGCTTTTGTCAAAATGAGCCTACATGCCAAAATATGTTGGATCTAATCATGAAATTTGGTAGAGAGGATAATTATGACCTAATATACGTATTAAATATATTTTTGAGAATTTTTTTAAATGTAAAATATTTAATATTTTAGTAGAATCAACCCTATGTCAAATCACGATCAACATTGGAGCCTACCTTGGAGAAATTGGTCAGTTTGGGGCATCTATAGGTTGAATCAAAGCACAAAATCTGGTAAGAATGGTATACATGACCTAAAAAAACATCCCATTCCATCATAAAGGTCCTATAAAGAGTTAAATTTCTCAATTTTTTGACATAGTACTCTTGTAGTCAAGAAGGCAACCATTGGAGATTTTTGGAAGTTTTGTCAATTTTGGATGTCAGGAAGCAGTTTAGGCCTTGGAGAGGTCTTAAAAATAGAGAATATGATGTTTTAAACCAATATTTTTCTATATAAATAATTAAATTTAGGTTTTTCATGCAAAATTTTGAAGAAATACAAGTTTTGGCATGATGGAACCATGTAGACAACTCAAGGTAAATTATGGTAAAAAGGATCTACAAGACAAAGTATATATCAAAATGACTTGACACTTAGTAATATTTGTATTAATCACATAATATACCCATCCATAATCATTTTAAGGTCATATGACAAGTGAAAGTACTCACTATTTTGTCACAATCCCCTCCATGTCTCATAATTATCACTATTCATGCATGCATAGTTTTTGGAGTTTTAAGATGTGTTTGAGGGTTCCAAGTTTAGGTAAGTATTTAAGAAGTATGGTATTATTTTAAACATATTAAACACATTTAAATAGTATTCACATTTCAAACTTCATGCAATCCCCATAGGTAGGCTCAAATCTCCATAGGCAGTCTCAAAGGCATAAAGGCAAAGTTAGTTTTTTTATCATTAAAAAGTTGTTATGAGATGTTTTATATGTCATGATGATGTTGTAAATAAAATAATATTAGTGGGAAGGTCAGATTGGTCATCTGGAGAGTATGTACAGGGTATGGGAAACCTTAGATTAGGGTTTGGGCATTTTTGAGAGATTTAACCATGGTAATTTAATTAAACTTTGCAATCTTGATACCCTACACATGTACAAGGTGAATCAAGAGGTTTTATCTTGATATTGTATGGCTATTTATGGATTCTAGGACTGAGGGTTTTGAATAGGGATAATTAGGCCTAAATGAGGGTAGGCTAATGAAGGAAGTGATAGTTAGAGGTGGAGTTGGGATATGAAATTTGACATAGATATGGAAAAGGATAGGATGTACCTATAAATTCCATTATAATGTCTTGATAAATCATAACTTTTCTATAAAATTAAAAATATAGTATAACAAAGGATACAAGCCTTAAGAGAGTATTGTGTCCATAAGGTGTGGAATGAGATTCAAAGATTGTTTGATTACTTGAAGGAGGTTATACCAGGTATGTTATGATCATCTAAGACCATATGTGATAGTAGGTTGAGCTCTTTAATGAGATGAATGGAATGAGGTAAAGGATGTGTTGTGAATGTATGGATAGAGGTCAATGCTATCAAAGAGGTGATACTAAGAGTACAAGGAATAAGCACTAGGTGTAAGAAGCTAAATTAAGCCTAAACAGTCAAAAGATGATTTATATTGTGAAAGAAGATTCAAATCAAACCTTAGAAAGTGAATGTGATCAATTAGGTTTATCATCAACATATAAACATAATTCAAATTCAATCACTAATATTCTTTATTTATTATAAGGATCTGATTTGAAAAATTATCCTAACAAGTTATTCTCAATCTCATAGCATTTGTAGTTCTTAAGAATACTTCAAAATCAATCATTCATAATACTCTGAACACAAGTGATTAAAACAAGATTTAATTCATTGGTTTTCTTAAATATTCATATAAAAAATAAGAATGCCATGTACGAATGCCATATATAGGCATATAATGTCAACAATACATGCATTGCCATATAGGCATACAAAAAATTACATCATGTCTAACAACATAGTATCTAATGTCAAGTGAATACATCATATATGCATGTACAATGCCAAAAATGCGTACATTTCCATATAGGCATACAAAAAAGTACATCATATACAACATCCTAATCATCAAATAGTTTCCCTCTTTTTTCCTTCTTTGAAGAAGACTCTCCCTGAAATGTCCTGCTTGTAGATGGAGATATCCCAAATTCCTTGGATTACTCCAAGGTTTGACTACGGATATTACACTCATAGCTTGCTCATAGCTGAACCTATTCAAATACAAAAAATATTATAAAATTAACAAGTACACATGAAACCAAGTTAAGAAACTCATGTTTTAAACTACAATAAAAAATCATTTAAACATGCACTTACTGTATCTCATGGTCCTTCTCAATTCTCCAATGATGCTTGACTGGGTCAGTGCCAAGATCAATTGTATAAACAAGCATTTCAAATTATGAAGAAACATGAGGAATTGTCACAGTAGTCATTTGAATCAGAGTATCAAATGTCATATGATAGCCCTACATACACAATACATTCATGCATATAAGTTATATTTACCAAAGGATATATTAAAATTATTAAAACAAAAGTAATAAATTAAAATTCAAAGTTACAAGTGAATATACATACCTCAGTGAGTGCCTCTTTAGATGACATTGTAACAATAATGCCCAAGTCTTTCTCGACTCGTAATGATGGAGTGTCCACCCTAGTCATCAGTTGAATAAACAACATAATAATTAATAACTTGGGCAATTCATTGATTAAACAAGTTGCTAAAAAACTTAGTCTTGCATAAGATATTGAAAAATATTATGAGGTCATGGGAAGAATGAATGTGACAAGTGGATATGTGCAACATGTGACTTGTAACACCACACTGAAGGCAAGAAATGTCAATTTCATGAGTTTGAATGAAAAGACAACGAGGGGTATTTTTGAGTGAATTTTGTGAAATTTAGTCATTGAATGCAAGTTAGGTGTTGAAACATCCTTGATACACCTATATACACTAGGTTGGATCCTTGTATAGTTTTGATGAGGTGTATTTCAGATTTTAACCTGATTACTTAGTCATTAGGCTTAATTGTCTTAAGGTAGTGTCTTAGTATAGTTGAGGACAGTCTTATGAGCTATAGTGTCTAAATTGATTTGTTTTGAAATTTTGATCATGTTAACACCTTGAATACTTTGATTACAGACATTCATTACTTTTTAGTCCAACTGAGTGTTCGTGTGATTAAAAAGCCCTTACAAATAGTCATTGTGATAAAACAAGTAACCTGTATAGGTGTTTGTTGAGAAGTTTGTAAATTGAGTTTTAATTAGGTTAAGGCACCTAGAGTGATAGGTTGATTTTATGGGGAAATCTATACTTGAGCCTTTTAAGAGTGTCTAGAACCTTATAAAATAGGTCTCATCAAAATATAAAGAAACATATAGAAAATAGAATTAAATATTGTAGAGATAAGAGTGAGTGAGCAGTCTTCTTTACAAGTGCATGATTTTGGTTGCCCTATAGGTGACATTAGGTCAACTATATATCCTTATATTTCTCTCAATTTTTACAAGGGAAGGTTTATATGTATATAGTACAAGTAAGTTGAGATCAACAAAGGGTGTTATAGTCTTGTTGACACTCAATATTTATTTTAGGGGTACTTTCCTGATGAAAAGTGTTATAGTCTTATAGAGTCAGCATGTCACTCGAGTGATGAAAGTGCATGGATATAGATAGGCCCTCTCCCCCAACTAGAGATATTAGGTCTTTGGGACCCCTAAGTAGGTGGTGTTAACAAACTACTCAACCCCATCTATCTATATGAGGTTGAGGTCCCCTATTTGTATATGGTCACAAGGCCTATGCCATATACATATAGGCTATAGTTTATATTTGACGCTCTCCCAAAAAACAAATGGGATCTAATGGCCTATTCTATATAGCTCTAATAATAGAGTTTGGTTGGAAATTGGAATTGACTAGGTACCATGGGATCAAGAGGCTATGCCATATAAATTTAAAACTCCATGCATAGAGATGAAATTGTTACTCTCGGTTGGAATTGATGGGAGTTGAATTGCTAGCTATGACCATTTTGGATATCGATCATAGAGACTGAAGCACTATATATGAATAGGATAACAAGGAATCAAGTGGTTGGCTATGAGGCCAGTATTTAAAAGAAAGGAGTAGTGTGCATATTGATGAAGACATGTTATGCTCGATTGGGAAAATTAATAGAAATATATTATACCAAACAACATTTATCAAATATATATATATATATATATATATATATATATATATATATATATATATATATATATATATATATATATATATATATATATATAAGTGGGTCAATCCCAATCAGTAGGATTAAATGCATACACACACACACACACACAAACACACACACACACACACACACACACACACACACACACACACACACACACACACACACACACACACACACACACACACACACACACACACACACACACACACACACATATATCCTACTGATTGGGATTGACCCACTATGGGAACTACAGATAATGGGATATCAAGCAAATGTTCAACTCACTATTTTGGTTATTGAAAACATAGTTTGAAACTCAAAATAAAGGCAGAAACGTTGAGATGGAGGATGAGTTTCTAACACTATGCCAATCCATGTTAATACATCAAACAATAAAAAGTCTAACAAAATTATAATATGTATTTTATATTTTCTTACATAAAATCTACCAATGATGCAATTAAGGTGTATTGCTATACATTTAGAGTATATAAGTTTCACTTAAAATTTTACCTCTGTAAATCTATATGGTGTCGTACTAACACAGATAGATGTAGTAGGGGTTGGCCAACTACCTAATTGTGATGTCGAAGGCAACGTCTCATCCTAGAACAAAAAAATACATATATATTATTCAATTTAAACATGTAAATTAATTTTTAATTTTTTAGTTTACAAATATAACTTAAAATTTTAACATGAAATTTATAAAAAAATATACCTACATGTGTGTAGAGACTCCCAATGTATCCAAACTAAATGTGTGTGCCAACAACTCATCAGTCAAGACCATATCCTCCAAGCCCACTAAAGAACCACCGTCATCATCTAAAGCTCCAATGCATATAGCACCACAACATCTGCATGGGTGGGGCTGGGTACAGTCACTAGTTGGAGTATCTCAAGCCTTTGTCTCTAAAATTCTACTCATTTGATGAATGAGTGTATCAATAAGCACACTAAGTGCATGCAAAGTGTCTATCTCCACAACCTCCTTCACCATAGAGGGAATCTCTGGATGAAGTGGCTTTTGGGTAGGGATCCTTGTAGGCCGATTATGTATACGATGTGTACCTAGTCAATCCTACATGGAGCTTTTCCCTTGGCCATAAAACTCACCATACTCAAAGCAATTTAGAATTTCATTGAGGACAAACTTGCAATAGAGTTTCCTTAAAAAGTACAAAGGGACCTCATAGTTATTACAAGGTGGATAGTCAAACACCATCCACTATTGTTACCAAAAATTGGCTTTAATCAAATTGTGTTGGCATCGGTAGATTTGGAAATGTTTGGTCATTATGAGAAATGGGGCATTGGTGGCTGGGTTGATAAATAAGGCACAAATTTGATCTTTTGTTATTTCTTTCTTCTTCACCTCATTTGCTAACAATAAGGCACAAATTTGATCTTTTGTTATTCTTTCTTCTTCACTTCATTTGTTGACAATTTGTTAGCATAGTAAGCCCTCCAGATATCCCTATATGACCTTCATCTATCAATTTGACTCGTTATTAAATCAAATTGACCTAATACTAACTCTAGGGTATTAACCAAATAGGTGCGGTGGGTGTTCGTGGAAGTGGGCTCCATCATTCTCCTAACTATCTGCTCAATTTCAATTTTATTCTCCACTATATGAAAAACTATATCCTCCTGACTGCCTAGGGGATCTAGTGGAACTATAAGAGGCTTAGGTGGAAGGTTAGGAGGGTTAGGCAGATGGTTAGGCAAAGCATGTCGACCTGTGGAGAAAAATTACAAATTAAACTATGCAAAAATTTCACAAAAAATTCTAAAAAATTGATTTAATCTACAAACTTACCTCTTCTTCATAGCGACTTCATCGATCTCATGAATCTAGAAACAAAAGCAACTATTTCCACATGAGCTAGAGGTCAAAACATGATTTGGAGGGCAAAAGGAAGAGCTAGAGGGCAAAACATGAACGCCAAGTAGCAAAAAATGAACACCAAAGAAGAGTAGAAATGACAATTCGATGGTTTTTTTTTTATTTTGTAGTTTAAGTAATGCATACACGTTACGTTTATTTATATGAATGTGTACGTGTTCTGATAAATAAAATAATGCATTCGCATTACTATTATAGTGTGTATGCGTTATGGCTCAAGTATCTCAAGCCATAAGGCATACACATTGTTGGGTATGTCCATAAAATTATCCCCCAACTCCATGCACATACCCATGGGTCATATTAAGTAATTTCTTCTCTATTTTACCTTTTTCCTTGCTATTCACAACCTTCCATTCACCCCCTTCCCCTGGATCTACGAAGATAGGAATGGAAACTTCAAGAGAATCAACTGGTTTAAAAAGATCTTTTGCTTCTAAAGTGGCTACATAATTCTTCTCATGAGGTATTCCAGCCATCAAATCCTCACATGCATCATCTTTCAATCCTAAAGCATAAACAACCTTTGGTGAGGTGTCAACTTCCTTACTCTGTTCTAGAACTGAAACTAATGCTAACATTTCTGGCACTTCACTAACATTATTCAAGTTTTTTTCCTCTTCTAAATCATCACCTATTTCTCTATCTGAATCTATCTTAGGGTTAATATCTTTCCACCAGGAAACCCCATGCTTACACTTAGTAAATCCACACTCATTCTCTAGATGCCCTGTAGCAAAGCATTTTTGATAACTAAAACGTAGATCCTCATAATCCAATTTTTATTTCCAATTCCAACCCTGATTGATCAGATCAATAGATGTAGGAAGATTCTACCCAAAAAAATTCTTATAGCATGAAAATAGCAATCGGTCTAAAGGTGGAAAGGAAGACGAGGCATCCTTACCCATATCGGTTTGATGTTGAAATATTTTGTAAGTGGGTCAAAGGATGGATACCAAGGCTTAGACTACAACATACCAATATCCCATCTCCAAATCCTCTCATACAAGGCTTCCAGTTCTTCTCAACCCATTCCTAAAGCGCTGAAAATGAAGGCCAAAAATTGGTAAATCTATAGATCACAAAGATGGATCTATAATTTATTTTGATTGACATCAGAATTTCTCACTTAATGGTAATGATGCATTTGTATTGCTACAGAGAATAGGCATATGACTATTGACAGGTGGAATGAAACCATTGACAGACAAAAGATTAATTGTGTTCCCCATATGAACTAGCCAACACACCACCTAGTAGAGAAGTGAATATTAGGTTTCAAACAAAATATAACCTCACAATAGACAACATTAAATTCAATGTGTTTGAATATTATATTGTTTGTGACCTACGTAACTTTAAAATATTACATCTCACTCATGCACTTTAAAAGTATATAATACAAGAAATTTACTATATACCTTTGCTTAGTTTTAAAAAAAAAAATACATCAATTATGTTGTATAAATAAAATTATATTTATAATATTAATAATATAATAGCGTATACAATTCGGGTGCAATTTGGTTCCTGTTTTCTACTTACAAGGGCCATCATACCAACAATCTTATGGAGGCTATGGTGATTCTGGAGGCGGTACAAACTTGTTGCCAACAGGGCTGGCTTAGTATCATCTGCGAGTCAGATTTGCAAGTGATAATTAACTTGCTGAGTAATTGTATTTTTGATGATGTAGACTGGCAGCTGGCTGCGATTATTAAGCAGATTCGTCAGGCTAGTACGTCCTTTGAGTCGATTTCCTTTAAGCATATTCCCCATGAGTGGAATGGGGTCGCTGACTGTTTAGCTAAATGGGCCTCAGAGCACGGGCCGAATTGGTCTATTCATGATCAGAAGATGTTTCCTGCTAGTTTATCCCTTACCCTGGCTCAACTTCTTGAGCAGGATATGGTATTGTAATTCTCCCGGTTTCGGGCCCTTTTAATAAATTTTTACCCCTTTTAGTTGCAATATTAATATATTTATTTATATTTTTAAAAAAAATCGATATTTGCTTTTGACCAAAGCTACAAATGACCACATCCGACCTACAAATATGCTATGAGATTCAAACTTGGGTGAGGTTGGACACAACTGACCGACTTTTCCAACCCTTCTACATCTCATTGGTAACTTTATATTTATAATATTAATATATGTTATGAATAATATAATATAACTATATTTAATAATATTTTAATATAATTTTATTTTGTTTTATATATTATAAAATTATTATATTTTTTTTAGAGTTCTATTTTTAATGTTGAACGAAGATGTTATAAGCGTTGATATGTTTGAAACAAGGTTTCATATTTAATGTATTGTTCGAAACAATAATGTAATATTTTTTATGTGGTAAAAAGACATTGAAGTTCCATAATCAATCTTATTACTTCCATTCATCCATATTTCCAAAATATTACCTCTTTAAAACCCAAAAAAAAATCTCTTCCAAACAATGCTCACACCATCTGGATAACTGCTAATATAACTATCAGATATATTAGTTTGGTACACCACGTTTGATATTTCAATTTCTTGGGAACTCGGCTTCCAATATCCTGACGACTAATTTTTTTCCGTTTGTCACACGGCAATGTCCACAAAACGCGTATCAACCATTAATTTACAATTTACTAGATTATAAATATCACGCAGAACTCCACACGTCCTTATCCTTTCAAGGCGGTCTGTATACTATTTAGAACAAGTCTTTCGTAATCCTCGATGTCGGATATATTTAAAATATTAGTCGGAAGTTCTACCGACCCAGTTGGTCAAAAAATAAATAAAACACAACAGAATAGAAAATATGCATAATACTGTCGATTGCATATGACAAATTTCCTACGGAATTTTGTCATCCTGTTGAAACAATATAGTGAAGACGTGTGTTCATTAAGTTTAACCATGCGAGCGGCTATTTACTTCCCAGCGGCATTTCTCCTTATGTTAATGACAATTTAGCAGGGGGCTAATTTTTTGTGCTTTGAGTTTAAAAAATGTATTTAGCGGGTTCAATTTTTAATTTGGCTGTGTTTAGCGGGTTTTGCCTCTGCAAAATGCCTTCCTGAAACGTGTGGATCAGTGAATGTGAGTTACCCTTTTTGGATTCGGAATCTAAACTGTGGATATCCTGGCTTTCAGATTAATTGTCAGGAGAATTCTACTGGGGAGCTCGCTTCGTTTCTTCGCGTTTGTACAAGTTATTAATACCGGTGATGTGAATATTGATTTTGAGATTCTGAAGATCGATTATGCAGGCTCTCTCGTCATAAACTCGACTTCTCTCAAAGCCATGTCATGTAATGGAACAGATGATGCCTTTGTGCGATTCATGTTACCTCAAGATGGTCCCTTCACCATTTCCTCGTCCAATAAATTCTTGGTCGTCGGTTGCGATTCAGTCGGTTCTTTTAAAGTATCCGATAGCTGGGGGAGTGATGGGTCATGTAAATCTGCATGCCTAAATCAATATGATCCAAGGTACTGCAACACCTATGCCTGTTGTGAAGCTGGTATTCCAGGAAACAAGAAGATGATATATTTCACGGGCGGGGGAATCAGGTATGCAGACTTTCCTGATTGCGGGTTCTCGACTATACTAGACCCTGTTACGTGGACCTTACCCTCAAACACGTTTGGCGTCTTTGCCGCTGGTCATTACGGTCTCAGCCTTGATTGGAGCATTGGTCAATGGAATTGCTCAACGGCAAACGGAACATCCAATTACTCTTGCGCCAAACAAGCTGATTGCATGAACCGTCAAACAGGGCATGTATGCAAATGCCTTCCTGGATATGATGGAAATGGTTACTCTAACGGCACAGATTGCACAGGTATCTTCTCCACACTTTCTAAATCTAGAACCCTTAGGGGGCATCACGCTTTCTCTTTTATAATCATTCATCTTTAGATTTTCGAGACCCCTAATAATTTGATAATGATGATGAATGTTCAGATGTAGACGAATGCAATGCCAGTTATCCAAATGAGTGTGTTGGACCACGGGAAGGAGGCAGATGTCATAATTTGGGAGGTTCTTACAATTGTTCATGCGCAAAGGGTTACACGGGAGATGGATTTCAAAACGGGACAAGATGCCAGTCCCCAGGCTCAAACAACACCGTTATTTCTGCAATTATGGGTGACTATGCAGCGTGTCTCTGCTTTTCTTTAAATTTAAATCTGCAAAAGTATGGTTTATAACAAAATCACTGTTTGTTGAGATGACAAGCTCTGTTTCTTCGTTCGTTGGAGTTTCTTTGGGTGCGTGTGGATTATTTTGGTGTTTGAGGAGGTGTCGCTTGAAAGATACGAGGGACAAGTATTTCCGACAGAACGGCGGTATCCAGTTGCAGAAGCATATCGCTTCCATGGGAGGAAGAAAAGGCTTGACAGTATTTTCTGAAAAAGAACTCCAAATAGCCTCAAACAATTATTCAACAGAATTAGGAAGAGGGGGTTTCGCCATAGTCTACAAAGGAACTCTTTTGGACGGCACGTCGGTGGCAATCAAAAAGCCCAAAGCAATTTTCGATGAGTTTTCCAATGAGTTTATCAACGAAATTGTAATTTTCTCCTATATCAATCACAGAAATGTAGTGAAATTGCTTGGTTGTTGCCTCCAAACTCAATATCCGTTGCTGGTATACGAATTTGTACCCAACGGCACACTGTTTCAGCATCTACACTCGACAGATAAGCACTTGCCCTGGGAAAAGCGGCGGCAGATCGCCATCGAGGCAGCAGATGCTATAGCATATATGCATCTTCAAGCCTCTCAGCCGATATTACATCGAGACATAAAATCATCAAATATTCTCCTAGACGACACACTCACTCCGAAAGTTGCAGACTTTGGCATTTCTCGTCTACGACCTTCGGACGAAACACACCTCAGCACCATGGTGGCAGGTACTCCGGGTTACGTAGATCCAGAGTTCATAGGAAGCAATCAGTTTACAGACAAGAGTGACGTTTTCAGCTTTGGCGTAGTTTTGGTAGAGCTTCTCACTAGTTTAAAACCCTTGGTGTCTGTACAGGGAGAAGTGTGCACTTTGTATTCTCCTCAATCATATTATTTCATGAGCAATTGCACATATTGATGGATACTCTGCCTCTATTGATGAAAATGTGATTGTTAGTTACTTTTTACTACCCCGTGAGATAGCCCTTGATCTAATATTGAACACAAAACCAATAGCAGATTTGCAATCATTTACACATTGATCCCAATCTAAAATTTTAAAATTTAGACATTTGAACTATTTTGGTCCTACAGACCAAAATCCTCTCTTCCCCTTTCAAAAACTGTTATGAGCATTCAGGTTCTTCATTTTTCAAAGCTTTCTCAGAAATCTATGGAATCTACAGGCTTGAATCTACAAACTCTAAAGGCTTGAATCTACGAACGCTGTAGTAAGAAATCTACGGACTCCCCCAGTTCTACAGACTCTGCAAGTTGAACTACGACCTTCACAGATGGTTTCCACTGACTTGGCTTCTATGGACTCTACAAGCAGGGTCGAATCTATGAACTCCCCCAGATCTATGAACTCATTTCTACGGACTCTGTAGGTTGGTTTCTACGGACTCTGCAGGAAAGAAACGGGTTCAACACTTAGCCATTTTTTTAATTAGGAAGTTCAAAGGGGTCTTCCAAGAGCTCAAAGGACAAGTGCCCTTGCGGAGGGCATTTTGGAGCGAAAATGGACCCTTGCAACTTTTCCAAAAGGCAACCTTGGAGGTCAAACAGCGCTTCCAGAGGGCAGGCGAGGAGCAGGTGGACAGTTTCAAAGGTCGTACAAGCAAAGGAATCCCTTCAGAAGGAAAGACCGACGGTAAGCTGGAGAAAGGAACATTTCCTTTAGACAAAATGTCTGAAGGAATTCCTTCAGAATTTTGTCCGAAGGAAAATCCTGAAGAAAAGGATGCCTAAAGAAATTAAAGCCTGAAGGCTATCCAAAGACCGCCTGAAGGGCAGATACCCTTGCGGGGGGGCTCTCCCTGACCCAAAGCAATTCGTCTTTCAAGACCCCGAAGGATAGGTTCCCTTTGAGAAAGATCAAACCTCAAAGTGCGGTGGAAGCTGCCATGTGTCCCTTATGCAGTCGAAGTGGAAGATGCCAAGTGTCATCTGTCGGGACACAATTTCTAATAAGTTTCAAAGCTATGGAACATGCCATGTGTTCTGTTATAACTCAATGAAAGCTAACAAGTGTCAACATTCGTAGTTTCTTCCTTTTGTTTCATAAGGGTTGTGGTGGGCCTTGGGTGAGTTATTAAGGTTAAGCAGAGAGTGACAAGTGTCATCATTTGCATGAATCCAAAATGAGTCCTAAATCTTTCAACAATTTTTCTAGGAGCTCGGTGGAAGCTGCCACGTGTCATCTTCCACAGGACTCTCAAAAGGTATCAAAAGCAATGGAAAATTCCATGTGTCACTTGTTGAGATCAGTAAAAAGTGGCCAAAGCAAGCAGGAAAGACACGAAGGAATTGCTAAGGAGGATGATGGGCCCGAAGACGTCAAATTCACAAAAATGAAATAGCTATTGATCTTTGAAGGCTTGAGTGTAGACCTGAATGCAAAAGGCTAAAAGGAAGAACTTCTGAGAGAAAAAGCGTAAATAGCTAATAAAACTGGGAACATAGCCCCGAGAGCTTAAATTCCAGGAAGAGACAAAGCTGGAAAAGACAAAAGCAGAAAGGGGAAAAGATAGCCTGGGAGCTCAAATCATAGCAAGAAGAGACAAAGAGGAAAATATCTACGCAGTAGTTATTTTGGTAGCTGGAACAGTCTACAAAGTAGATTTTCGAGCTTGCAAACATTGAAGGCACGACCTGTTAGTCTCCTTTGGAGTAAAGACAAAATAGAAAATTGCACAGACGTCAGAGGGGTAGACCAGATGATCCAAACCCAGGAAGAGACATATTAGATAAATGAACACGCCATAGTTAAGGCAGCCGCCCTATTTCAGCATGGTCCCCCTTAACAGAACTAAAAATGCATTCAAGGCATTGAATGCATAGCATGGGCCATTCCATGAAACAAAGTACCCAAGTCTTTCTTGGAGTGCTATATATTGTAATCTCTCATTCTATGCAAATGAGATCTTCCCGTTACCAGAAGCAAAACTCTGCCCAAATTGAAAGGCATCACTGAGACTTTGAGCTCAGATTGTTTATCATATTTCTTTGTTTGAATCAGAAAGCAAGTTACTTTCAGACTTTGTGTTGTATAGCTTGTATCATTCTAGAAGATTGTTCTTATGTATATTTCCTAAATGTATTCTTGTTTATGCAATTTAACAAGCAGAGTTAGTGGAAGTGATAAGGAAGGTGTCATGAAGCCAGCTACTTTCAGACTTTGTGCTGTCATAGTTGTCTTCAGTGTGTGTTTATTTTCTGTTTCTGTGTAAAGGACCTTGGGATGACTTTGTCCCGCCATTGTTCTTCATATCTCACTCTTGGGTAGTCAAGGTGGAGACTTTGTGCTACATCTTAGATTGCTAGTTACTCTATACTCTATTACCAATAACTTATCCTACTTGAAAGAACTCCTGCTATTTCCTACAAGAACATTTCTGAAAGAAGAGAAGTGCCTTCAATGTTTTCACCAAAATTTTCTCTTTTGTTTGTGAACATCATCTCTGAAAGAAGAGAGATGGATGGTATATCCTACCCCTGAGTGTTATTTTCAGCTTATCAATATAGTATATAGCGCATTTATACCTATAGGGAACCTCCCCTTGATGAGAGGAGAGATTTGTCCCCTTTGGATGTGGTAAACCTGCAACTTTGGATGACCAATATCCCTATGTTGTGGTTGAAGGGACCTATTTTGCTCACCAGTTAGCTGGTTGACAAAATATTCACCCAATAGTTTTTGGCGACTCCGTTGGGGATGAACGTGCAGTTTGAAGCCTCAAGTTTCAGATTGAAGCAGTCCCTACCCTTATACATTATAGACTCTGGTGACTCTGTTCTGTGTCTTACCCATTATCATTATAACCTTACCATCTTCCTTTATCTCCATTATATTATCTGGTCTACAAAACCAAATTCATTGAGGAAGAACAACAATTTGAAGCTTCAAGCTTCAAGCTGAAGTAGGATCAGTTCTTTCTCATTTTTATCCTACAATCTAGCAACTCCACGTTATACCAGAAGCCAAAAATCTCAAGGTGTTGTTGACCCTGCTTTTGAGTTGCTGCAGTAGAGTAATTTTGATTTATTTCCTTAACAGCCTCACCTTCAACGGACTAGGAGTCTTCCTCCCATCCATACCAGGTCACCAACACAAGGCAAAGCTTCTTTTTCTATTGTTAGCAGAGCTTTGCCCATCCACATGCCACCCAGATTTGTTATTCCTCTTTTTCATAATGCAATCATGGCAGTTCAAGGCCCCTGGAGTAACTCATTTGGCCCACTAAATCTTACTCCACCTCTACATGAACTTTCACGCATCTCAAGAAATAATTTCTCCAAATTCTTTAGTGATGGAAGAGTTCATTTTGATAAACACATTGCAGCCTTCAGCATAGCCTATGGCGTAATAAGAGTGAAATTTGAGGACGTTGCAGTCAGGATCTTTGTGAAAACACTACAAGGTGTTGTTGCAGATTGGTTCTACCATCTGCAAGCTAGGTCAGTGACTGACTGGGACACACTCAAAGCTAAATTTGAAGCCAGGTTCAAGCCTATGAAAGATGCACATGCTTTGCTGGACCAACTCACACAGATGAAGAAGGAACTTTATGAATCTATGAGGGACTTTATTTCTAGGTTTGACAAGCTGAGGCACAGGATTCTCATGATCTCCCAACTGACACTTCAGAATCTCAAGTGTTTTTTCATCAACTCATAGCTATTTGAAATGAGTTTCTTGATGAGACGGGCTAGACACATAGACCTTATGGTTTCTCAAGACTTGGATACTAAGCTAGAAGATGACCTTATCTTGACAGGAAAGATAAAGAGAGATCCTAATAGAGGTAAATCATCTTCATCTTTTAAGTATCCACCTTCAGTCACCACTGATCAAATGGTGCAAAAGCTGGCAAAAGAACTACTAGCCTTGAAAAGGTAAATGACCCAAGGTATGTCTACTCCCCCTAATCAGGATATACCAAGGAGGACATTTTAGAATCAGGCATATCAAGGCAATGCTGCCAGGAATCAAGGACAGTTAAATCATCTTCCTCCCTCACAGAGGAACCTTGCCCTTAAAGCACCTCCAACCAACTCAATTTTTGAATATTTAGAAACAAAATATGATTTATCTTTCCAACTTGAGTTTGAGTAAGAAAATGACATTGATATCTTCACGGAGGATTAAGAAGAATCAACTGGTGACTCCCACATTAGTTTCTTAAATTATTAGGATGAACCTAGAAGTAAAGGTGAAGTGTTTGATGGATCATACGTTGTGTTCACCCAGTTCAAGAATCAATCATCCCAGCAAGCTGATAAAGAAAGAACAGAGGAATGAACTCAGCCTACAATTTCAATTGCTAAGCATGGAACCACTCTGCCCTTACAACTAAAGGACCCAGTGACTGCTAAAAAGGTAAATACATCAAGCATTCCTACACCTTATGCTTCAAATTCACAGGCCAGTCTTCCCCCTCCCAAAAACCAAAGAGATGAACTCCCATCCTCTCTTCCTAGTCCATTTCAGTCATTTGACATAGTTGACCATGTCAAGAAAACTAAAATTTAAATGACTAAATTTGAATTTCTACAAGCCAACCCTAAGTAGTTGGACATGTTGGTGGAGTGTGTGAAGAATACAGCCGTCCCTGCAAGACAAGAGATTAGAAAGGTAACTCATTATCCCCCAAGGAACATGCCCATTCCAGTCACTCAGACATCAGCACCTGAAGCTCAAATTCTATTTGAGTCTTCTGGTAGGGGTAATTACTTCTTATCCACAGAGGATGTTCATGTTTCAGCTGATAAAAGTCTTGTAGGTGGTGATCCAAAGATTGATTCAAGCAAAACATCAGAAGAATCAGTAGGGCGCAGTACAAATGAAAAAGGATCTTATGTCTCCAATGAAGAGAAATCTGATAGAAGATCAGTTTTTGATGATGTTTAGATCTTGGAATTCAATGGCAGTAATTCCTCTACCGGTGCTAGAGCTAGGATGGCATTGATATCTCATCAAGGAGTTATTATTCCTCCACACAAGTTGCAATTCAGCAACACCAACAACACTGTCGAGTACGAATCTTTGTTACTCAGATTAAAGGTTGTTCAGGATGAAGATGTCAAACTCCTTCATGCCAAAGGAGATGTTGAACTGATGGTTTGTCAGGGGTCTGATGCTGACAATAAAAAAATGTTCTAGATTGAACCAACAGAACAACAAGCTATAGTAGTGGGCCATATTGTTGTACTCTGAAGTCAGCAAAAGGAGCTCTTCACCAAGAGAGCAAGGAGTTACAGTTTTCAGATTGAGGACCATGTCTTGCCATGGAGCAAGAAGAGAGAGCCAAAAGGAGTGCACAGAAAATGTGATTTCTAGTAGAGAATTCCATTCACCCATCATTGATTCTTGGGACAAAATGGTTTCCTATTGGTTTATTAGGACAGAACATCATTTTCATTATCTCACAATGGGCAACATCTGAATCACTTCAATTCTTGAAGTATCAGATAAGTTCACCTGTACATATGTATATTTGTATAGCCTTTGTTTTTTTTGTGTGTTGTTCATTTTCATTTTTTGGAGCCTTTCTTTTTGGGTAGCATGACTCCATAGCCCAATGGCACACTTTAAGGCACTAGAGATTCTGGTTTCTACTCCCCTCAGTTGTTCCAAGTTTTCAATTAAAGGAAGTTCCCCAACTGGAGCTAACTATTGTCCCCCAAAAATATCACTCATTTTTAGGACAACATTTGAACTATTTTGGTCCTACAGACCAAAATCCTCTCTTCCCCTTTCAATAATTATTTTGAGCATTCAGGTTCTTCATTTTTCAAATCTTTCTTGAAAATCTACGAACTCTACAAGCTTGAATCTATGGACTCTGCAGGCTTGAATCTATGGACTCTGCAGGAAGAAATCTATGAACTCCCCCAATTCTATGGACTCTGTAGGTTGAACTATGAACTTCACAGATGGTTTTTACGGACTCCACAAGCTATATTTCTATGAACTCTTTCAAAATTAGAGAAAACTATGGACTTGGCTTCTACGGACTCTGTAGGCAGGCTCGAATCTACAGACTCCCCTAGATCTATGAACTCATTTCTACAGACTCTGTAGGTTGGTTTCTACGAACTCTGCAGGAAATAAATGGATTCAACACTTAGCCATTTTTTCAATCAAGAAGTTCAAAGGGATCTTCCAAGAGCCCAAAGGACAAGTGACCTTGCGGAAGGCATTTTGGAGCCAAAATGGACCCTTGCAACTTTTTCAAAAGGCAACCTTGGAGGTCAAATAGCCCTTACAGAGGGTAGGTGGGGAGCAGGTGGACCATTTCAAAGGTTGAGCAAGCAAAAGAATTCCTTCGAAAGGAAAGCCTGACGGTAAGCTAGAGAAAGGAATATTTCCTTTTGATAAAATGTCTGAAGGAATTTCTTCAAAATTTTGTCCAAAGGAAAAGCCTGAAGCAAAGGACACCTGAAGAAATTAAAGCCCTAAGGCCATCCAAAGACCGCCCAAAGGGTAGATACCCTTGCAGGGGGGTTCTCCCTAACCCAAAGTGAACCATCTTTCAAGACCTTGAAGGGCAGGTTCCCTCTAGGATAGATCAAACCTCAAAGTGCATCGGAAGCTGCCACGTGTCCCTTATAGAGTTGAAGCGAAAGATGCCAAGTGTCATCTATCGGGACACAATTTCTAATAAGTTTCAAATCTATGGAACGTGCCACATGTTCTGTTATAACTCAGTGGAAGCTGACAAGTGTCAACATCCGCAGTTTATTCTTTTTATTTCATAAGGACTGTGGTGGGCCCCGAGTGAGTTACTAAGGTTAAGCGGAGCGCGACAAGTGTCATCATCTGCATGAATCCAAAATGAGTCTTGAATGTTTCAATAGTGTTTCTAGGAGCTCGGTAGAGCCACCAAGTGTCATCTTTTACAGGTCTCTACAAAGGTATCAAAAACAGCAAAAAAATGCCACGTGTCACTTGCTGAGATCAGTGAATAGTGGCCAAAGCAAGTAGGAAAGACACAAAGAAATTGCTAAGGAGGATGACGGGCTTGAAGATGTTAAATTCACATAAATGAAATAGATGTTGATCTTTGAAGGCTTAAGCGTAGACCTGAATGCAAAAGGCCAAAAGGAAGAACCATTGAGAGAAGGAGCGTAAAGAGCCAGTAAATTTGGAAATGTAGCCCCGAGAACTTAAATTCTAGGAAGAGACAAAGCTGGAAAAGACAGAAGTAAAAAGGGGAAAAGATAGCTCAGGAGCTCAAATCACAGCAAGAAGAGACAAAGAGGAGAATATTTACGCAGTAGTTATTCCAATAGTTGGAACAGTCTGTAAAATAGATTTTTCAGCTTGCAAACATTGAAGGCATGACCTGTTAGTCTCCTTTAGAGTAAAGATAAAATGGACAGTTGCGCAGACGTTAGAGGGGACAGACTAGATGATCCAGACCCAGGAAGAGACATATTAGATGAATGGACACACCATAGTTAAGGTAGTCACCCTATTCCAGCATGGGCCCCTTGACAGAATTGAAAATG
The DNA here is from genome assembly GCA_037957365.1 of Torreya grandis. Lineage (NCBI taxonomy): Eukaryota > Viridiplantae > Streptophyta > Pinopsida > Cupressales > Taxaceae > Torreya > Torreya grandis. The sequence continues at coordinate 5,031,066 of JARHVA010000526.1, read as the reverse complement.
CATTCAAGGCATTGAATGCACAGCATGGGCCATTCCATGAAACAAAGCACCCAAGTCTTTCTTGGAGCGCTATATATTGTAATCTCTCATTCTATGCAAAAGAGATCTTCCCATTACCAGAAGCAAAACTCTGCCTAAATTGAAAGGCATCACTGAGACTTTGAGCTCAGATTGTTTATCATATTTCTTTGTTTGAATCAGAAAGCAAGTTACTTTCAAACTTTGTGTTGTTATAGCTTGTATCATTCTAGGAGATTTTTCTTATGTCTATTTCCTAAATGTATTCTTATTTATGCAATTTAATAAGCAGAGCTAGTGGAAATGATAAAGAAGGTGTCCTGAAGCCAGCTACTTTCAGACTTTGTGATGTCATAGTTGTCTTCAGTGTGTGTTTATTTTATGTTTCTGTGTAAAGGACCTTGGGATGACTTTGTGCCCCCATTGTTCTTTGTATCTCACTCTTGGGCAGTCAAGGTGGAGACTTTGTGCTACATCTTAGATTGTTGGTTACTCTGTACTCTGTTACCATTTACTTATCCTACCTGAAAGAACTCCTGTTGTTTTCTACAAGAACACTTATAAAAGAAGAGAAGTGCCTTCAGTGTTTTCACCAAGATTTTTTCATTTGTTTGTGAACATCATCTATAAAAGAAGAGAGATGGATGGTATATCGTATTCTTGAGTGTTATTTTCAGGGTATATATATATATATATATATATATATATATATATATATATATATATATATATATATATATATATATATATATATATATATATATAGCGCATTTATACCTATAGGGAACCTCCCCTTGATGAGAGGAGAGATTTGTCCCCTTTGGATGTGGTAAACTTACAACTTTGGACAACCAATCTCACTATGTTATGGTTGAAGAGACCTATTTTGCTCGCCAGTTAGCTGGTTGACAAAATATTCACCCAACAATTAACATGTCATTTGGTTACTTTTTATTTTTTAAATTATATATTATAATAATATTAAAAATTTATTATCAAAGTACTTTTTAATAAATATATTATATTTTTTTATCATTTTATAATTACATTAAAGTTAGAATAATATTTTCAAATAATACTACTTAAAATACTCTATAATTAATATGCTAAACTTTAATCAAAATTTTATAATTGGTAACATAATATTATTTTTAATTATTTGATTGGCTTAAAAAAAGAGAGACAATTACAAAATAATGATTACTAATATATATTTTTCATTAAAATTTTATATTAATTTTATAAAAATATACCAATTATTTATGTTCACTCATAACAAATACAAAAATGTACATAAATAAATTGTGTTCTATAATTTTTCAAATAAATATTTTTATTAATAACATATCACAATAAATGTTCCATTGTTTAAAAGATAAAAATTGACTTAAATTATAACATATATATCATATAGTTCAACCCAATACAATAAAATAAAATAAATAAATTTAAATAGATAAATAAAATTGAGAATTTATAGGGAAATGGTTTGGCCTTGTATTACATTCCATCTTCCTCTTCACTTCAGCATCAAATGTGAAAGCTAGTTGCAATAATACATGGAGAGTTAACTGGATTGCTGAACAATTATTCACCCCAAATTCACTGCCAAATTTGGTCCTTAATCAGATAAGCCATTACTAAATGTTTTTAAAAAATATCCATGTCCATAATATAGTTTGATTACGTGCTTTTTTCAATGCAAAACATTTTGAATTGAAAAAACCTTCACCAGTGCTTTTCAAGTTTGAAACTGTCGATAGTTTCTGCTTGCACACTTAATTCCTCTGCCATATTTCTATACTCATTGTGGCCATGTCTTTCATTAGAAGGCTAATTAATCTATAGAGTTGCAACCTCTAAGGGGATCAATCAATGACATAGAAAAGACATCATCTTCTCCCACAATAAGGGGCTCATTCAATAGCTGCAACCTCTCCATTGAGTAATTTGATGAGGTGGTTGTTGTGGTGAGATCATTTAACTCATGTTTTAACGCGTTGGAGGCCCTAGCCAAGCTTCTTATTGCTAGCAAGCTGGTCATAATGCCAATCAAATAAACCTTCTTCACTTGCTCTTCAATGTCAATAATGTTCTGTTGTATCTTCGTTTTCATTCTATAGTGAGAAATTACATTATAAGGGGGTGATTGTATATGACATTGCTCTACAATTTCATTGGCCTGCATAATACCTGTATTAAATTATTTCAACCACTTGTTCACCTTTGAAAGTGTGATCTTTGTCTCTAGTAACAATTGTTAACAATATCGCCGAGCTTTAGACACATCAAATACCTCTAGGTTTGCATGTTGAAAGGAATAGTGGTATTCAAATATAAATCAAGTTTATAAATATATCTCCACTCCACACCTATCAACCCTAACAAGAATCCAAGTTTAGCCATGTTCGTGCTCTTTGACATTACCCATACCACAATTTTTGCCTTGGGCGATATAGTATATCCTCTTAGTTATTATGACAGATCGTATGGTCCACCATAGACATCGACCTCTGATGTTTTGCGTTTGGAGTCATTGTAGCAATCATGTGTAATAAATCTATTCAACTAGTACATCTCTATAGTTTAGTGGCAAGTAATATCCCATATACCTTCGAGTTCATACTTCAATGGAACATAAAATCGTAAGATCGTGCGGTCCATCATAAACATCAACCTCTGATGTTTTCTATTTGGAATTGCTGTAACAATCCTGTGTAATAAACCCATTCAACTTATACATCTTTACAGTCTAGTGGTGAGTAATATCCCACATGCCTTCTGGCTCATAATGTTGGCCACATTTGGCCCACATAGAAATCTTTTGCCTGGAAATGGCTTGAGCAGATAAATCGAGTTCTAGATGGAATGAGTGGTCCAAAGATCACCTGCACCATGCAAAGCTTTTGAAATAGTTTAAGTTAACTTAAAGTGTAGTTTTCCAAATTTTGAGGAAGCAAATTCTCATGGTGATCATGCAATCAGGATCTTGGAGTAGTTTTGCACAAGCCTCAGAAGTTCATTTGAGCCTTAGAAATTCAACTAACAGCTCTTTGCACAAGCTTTAAAGAGCTAGGGTGTCATCGGCATCATGTAGAAGCAGACATGTTGATATGATTGCACATTTAATAAATGCACCAGGGGAGCCTCGTGAGCCAAAAGATTGCATGAACACGAAGTTCTTCATGCTTGGGATGTTCACTAGAAGATTTGTGATTTGATGAGTTGTCTATCTCAAGTTACAAGCATTCAAATTTTTGCTTGCAGAATAATGATGGTCATGTGGACATCAAATACGAGTGCACAGATGTCAAAATATAGCTTGGCAATTAACTGTGGGGGTTTAAATTGTGATAATCGTATGAACGTCAAATGAAAGGCGTGCAGATGTCAAATTTAAGCCATGGTAAATAGTTATTTGAGTTTAAATAGAGGTAGATCGACAGTTGGCATGCATTCGTACATCCAAATCAATGGTGTGAGTGAGGTCAAAAGGGTCAGCAGATCCTGAAGATAAATGCGTGAATGACAAGTGTCAAAAGTGTATTGGATTTGACAAGTTAAGGTTAGATCCAATGGTGCTTGTCCAAAGCAGGGCACAGATCGACGGTGTGGGATCAAAAGTCAAAATTTGAGGGACTTTCAATGGAGGTCGACAAAGCAAATTTGAGTTAGTTCAAGTCAAGGTAAATATTATAAAAGGATGCCATGAAGGTAGACACGTTGGACAAAGGATTTCGCCACCCTGAGCAGGTAGAACACATAATTGTGAGATCAAACATGATCTAGGTTCTTAGGAGCATACCCTATAAAGCCTTTTAATACCATTAAATCCTTGCTAAGCTTTTTGAGAGCTTCTAAACATAGGTTTTACATCTCATTCAAACTCAAGAGGCCCTAGCCTACTGATCCCATTTGCAATCATGACTATATGAAAACCAATAGGGTGATTGGTTTTCATCCACAATAGATCCATATTTAAGATTTAGAAGCAATGGTAGAATGGTGACTATGCAAAGAATGTCAGGAAGAACATAAATGAGTGAACCCAAGTGACTGCCTGGTAGTGTGAAGAACATCAAGCATGATCAAGGGCATTAATGCATTAAGTAGCTCAAGGACGTTGCATGATCTTGGTCATTATGGCCACTTTTCCACCCTTTTAAGCCAGGCTCCCCTTCTCTCTCTTCTCATTCATCTATATATTGAAGGCTTTTGCCTTAGTTTGTATCCCTCGACTGGAGATAGAGAAGCTTTGTCAAAATCACTTTGTAAAACTCTTTTGAAGCAATATAAGACATCTCAGCTTCTAGTTGAATGCTAAGTGTGCTTTATTAAAGCTTGATTTATAGAGTGTATTTTTTTATTCATCATTATGTATGTCCTTCACGTATCTTGCTTCAATTCTATTAGTTTCTCGTAGGTTGTGTGAAGTGTTAGCTAGTGATGTCCTTCTTGAAGTGTCCTAAGTCCATAGTGTCTTATATAGACCTATCTCTTCCTATCCTTCAAGTCATAGGTCTCTTTTCTTCATACAAAATACTCATGCTCGCAATATTGTTATAGAATCTAATCAGTTCTCACCCTGATTGAATTCATTAGTAGTCATAGAAGTGTCGAAGCTAAAAGTGGATCATTGAACATTTGCTGCATCACCACATTTAGAATAGATTTTCATTCATGTATTTTCTCTCCCTTTTCATCCCAACAACATAGGTTTAACAAAAGGGACTATATTGTCATATCTCAGGACCTAGCCTCATTAAAAAAATCTTAGAGGTCTGACCCAAATTTAGGATATCCATAGCCTAGGGTCATTCCCATGTTGGACTAGGTTTGAGATTAGGACTTGAACACTTCTGCTTTTAGCCAGGGTACAGCCTAGACCTCCAAGAGTTTCTGACACGCCTGGTGGGACACATTATTTTGGTATAGCTGAAGTCAGGAGTTGAGAAGAAGTATTTGCATCAAAGGAGGATATCCATCATCACCGAAAGTTGACAATTCTCCAAGTTGCAGAGTTCATAGCGTCATCTAGACAACACCTTTCATGCCAAAGGTCACTAGAAGGTGAGTTAACAAATGTATTCCATTTGAATTCATTGAGCTACCTCATGTTTCATATAAAAGAGCAAGATTCAATAGGAGAGGTCCCTATCCCCCCAAAAAAAATCATCTCTTGGTCATTCCATTGTTTTAGAAAGTGCAACCCCCACTATGCAAATGGTAAGATTTCAAGCTTTTGTACCCTTCAATGGTGGTATCCCCCTTAACTTCCAACACATAATTTAGTAGAACATAAAATCGTAAGACCGTGTAGTCCATCACAAAGATCAACCTCTAATGTTTTGTGTTTGGAGCCACTGTAACAATCTTATATAATAAATTCATTCGACTAATATATCTTTATAATATAATGGTAAATAACATCCCACATACTTTTGAACTTACAATTCATTCAATCAAACATAAAATCACAACAATATGCAATCTATTACAAACATCAACTTCTAATACTTTGCATTTAGAACTATTACAATAATTCTATATATTAAATCTATTCAACGAACACATCTCTCCATCAATCTAATTCGCCCCTGCCCTTGCCACCACAATGTAAGAGGCAACAACGCTACTTTAATCTGAAACCATAAAACTTTCATAAAGATTTTGTACAAATGACTTCAGGCATTATTTTGATAATTTAACATGTGGAGCAATATTACTTGACCAAATACATGAGTCATTAACTTTACATCCACACATTTGATATACAGTAAAGGGTGATGCACGTCTTCCTATATGCTGAAATGACACTTTATTCCATACTGATGGAGGGTACACAAAAGTTTATTATATAAAAATGTGAGAATATTGTAAATGTATAAATGTTACCATTATAACTATTATTCAATTGTATAAATGTAAATATAACCAATCCCATAAAATTTGAAAATTTTAAATTTAAATAAGAATTAACAAAATATCCAAGGCCACACCTTTATGCCTAAATGTCTGAAATTATTATCTAAAAAGAGAACTTAAAGAACCCTTAAAGTATATGTATTTCATTCAAAAATAGGTGGAATAACAGGATTTATAGGTCAAATGGGGAAAATTGATGGCAAAGGGTTAATTTGCATTGGAGTGGCATCCATGGGCGGTGCTGGAGAAACTTTGTTTTTGAAAACAATGCTCAATAGTAAAGAGGTGCAGGATAGCTTTATGTTGGACTTGGTGCTCTGGATCACGGTTTCCTATAGTCCTCTTTCTACTCTTCGGCATAATCTTGCAAGGCAAATAGCTTTGCACATAAATTAAACAATGTGATGAAGTATTGTTTCAGTCGTTTTTGTTTTAGGAGAAGCTTGAATGTTCCAATGTACAATAGATATTCAAATATATTAATATGGTAAAAGGACCAAAGGGCCTACATAAACTACTTGTTGAATCCATTACCTTGCCAATATCAATAAGAGGTGATGTATAGTGTACTACATTAGCAACAGCTAAATATATCAAAGCTTTAATTTAGGGGAAAGATCCTAATTGTTGTGCATGTTCTAATTTTTGGACAGGGCTTTTTTTAACATGTGTTCCATCGATGAAACATATTGGTGTGTATAAATATAAAAGTGCACCAAACGTTGAACATGTAGTATCTAATACTAGTTCAACATTTATTCTATAAAATTAAAAGTAACCAATTACATCTTTACAAGTAAGACTCAAGTATTGATACTCTAATGCATAACTATTGGTACTCCAAAATTTAAGTTTTGGTCATAGGTTTAAAAAATGCATTTTATGGCATCTCGTCATAAAATCGATTATATCATAAAATGTATAATGTGTTAGACCTTGAAACCTTAGTTATAAGTAGTTAAATCGACATATTAAAATGGGTTAAAAATTTTAAATCTAATGTGATGTTATGGAACCTTATTTCGTTATCCAAAGTTAGGGTGTGCAGCTACTGGGACCTTTCCCTTATTGTACCAAGCTAAAAATAAAAAATGAAAAATTATTGAATATTTATTTTTATGGGTAAAGTGTATAATGTGGTTGTAGGTTAATAAAAGTATATTAAATTTATATATATAATATATCAGATAAATTTGAATTAAATATGATAATAGAATAACATGAATGAAATCGATGTGTGATATTAGGAAAATGTTTATTAGTTTACATGTGTGAGATTATATATTGATTTTATTTCTTGTGTTTAACATAATTGTGATATATTGTGTGAGATGTAACTAAACTCACATAAAGGGGTCTTTCAGAGAGATAATAAGGAAAAAAAAGTTTAATGAAATAGTCTTAGAGATTGACATGAGTTTTTCTTTGTAGAAGATGTTTGTCTATATGTAAACATTTGTCTTGTTGAATAAAACAAGAAATTGTGATTGACCTCTATTTTGTGCTTTGCATATTTGAGTTTTGACTCTTCACCAAAATAGAGGTGAAATTTCATTTGAAAAAAAAATGAATATATGCTTAAAACTTTACAATGAGAGTGCATAGAGAAACACCTAACTTGTGATTTACTCGTGTGTTGTCAAAAGTTGAAAAGAGATGAAAACAAGCTCAAAAGCAGTCCCAAATCCAAGCCAAAAAAATTGATCTTAATATGTAAATATAGAGAAAACAATAATAATCAAATTGGTTCAGTTCAAGTCAGTGATGCAGGAGCTTTTGGGTCTATGTGTAATCTTATATCAACAAAAAATAGGTGTAGTTAGCATTAATAAAATGTAGTAACAAGTTTAGTTGTTTGGTGTTATGTAGTATGGTTGCAAGCATCATAATTTTTGTTTTCGTCACCACATGTTTTGTTTTCTTTCCACTTTTGCTTTAGTATATTTGTGTTACAAGGGTTCCTTGTGTAAGTTGGTTTCGTACCATAAATGCTTTATAGTAATCTATGACAAGCCCTTTTATAGGTTTAGATTCAGTCAATTGTACAATTTTAGCAACCTTAATTCTGGATTTTGGCCCTTTATATATTTATTTTTCACTTTTTGAAGCTTAATTTTGGTCATTTGGATACCTTGTATTGATAAGTGATAATATGTTTGCGATGAGGTTTATGATGAAATTGGAAATAGGTAAAGGGGTATGTGATGTGTTAATGTTCATCATTTATGTGATACACTATCTAGGGATGTATTACCATTATAACTTGTATGTATTTATAGATTTTAGTGCATCTTGATGTATCACAAGCATTTAATATTTGTGGCCTTAGTTGTTGAAAGGAATTAATGTAACTGGGTGGATTGTGTGTATATAAACACATCCCCTACACTTGAGAAAGGAATTCGATTCCAAATTGAAGAAAAAGTTTAAGTGTGATTGCAAAGAGTACTTCAAGTAGTTCTTTGTGCAAATTTGAGGACTAGTGGAATTGAGTCATTTGAAACCATGCTCTATTTTTGGGTTGATGCTTGTAAGCCTACAAGTTATATTTATGATTGTGTGTTCAATAATTATAAGGCTACATCATTGGAAATGGATTTGATGAAGTGTAATATCTCTTTAAAGCAATAAAATCGTGTTATTATTACGTGAATTTCCTTTATATATTTGTGGGTTGTGTGTTAGAAGACATCTCTTAACTAAGACCTCTAACAATGGTTGCATCATTTGGTATCAAAGCAAAGAAACAACTCTAGGATTGAGAGATCAAGGCTCATGTTCTCCATTATTTGCAAAGGTAGGTAGAGAATAGAAGAGTGTGCAAAAGAGGTCGACATAGGACGTGAGTGGCATAGTAGTGTATCTGAAGGTTTTGAAAATTTAAGATGCCACCAAGAAAGATAAGGTAAGCGGGCACAATAGTTATGAATATGAAAGGAAGATTAAATGATATTGCAAAAGTGTTATGAATTATGCAAACAAGGTTGGTTGTAGTAGAGGAAGATGGAAGAAGAGGATTTATCTTGAGGGATGATTTGAGCAAGGTAGAGATCAAATCACAAGATGAGGATGAGGGAGAAGATCCAAAACATAATCAATTAGATGAGGGAGAATAGATGCTTATTAAATTCATATCTAAGATCGGAAAAGGAACACAAATAAAGGTTTCATGTTTTAATAAAACATTGAACCCAAAAGAGCTGATAGATTAGATAACAGAGATGTAATAATATTTCAAATTTGATGAAGTAGAAAATGATCACAAGATAAAGTTGAATTGAGATGTAGTTATGTGGTAGAAGGAGTTACAATTTCAACATAATCACAAGAGTAAAGACAATATCATCGATGGGAAAGGATGGTTGCAAAATTAAAACCCAAGCTTTTTCCTAGAGATTACCAATTGATATGTTTAAAAAGTGGCATAATCTGTAACAAAAAGAGCTAAGTGTGAAATAGTATATATGGGAATTATACAAGATCACTATATGGGTTGGTCATAGAAAGATGGACCAAGAGAAGTGTTGACCATTTTTTAGTCCTGCAAGCCAAAAATCGGTCTCCCTTTTCTTTCCTTGTTTTCCCAGTCTTTGATGCTTTCACCTTGATATAATTGTGGATTTTTCCCTTTGTCATAGTCCTATTCCATGAAAAAGCCAAGTGATTTGAGTCCTGTAGGGTTTCAGTTTGATTTGAGGTTTGTTTCGCTTTAAAAAATTACCTCGGGCATGCCTTTTATTGCAAAGGAATGGGCCAGTTTTAAAGAGATACAAGTCTTTTATAAACACTCTGAAGGGCAAGTACCCTTGTGGAGGGCAAGAAGGTGCTAAATGGGGCCATTCAAGCAGGTTCTGAAGGACATTATGGACCCAAGATTCCCTTGCATAGGGCAGTAAACACATTTAGGAAAGTGAGCAAGGCAAAGGATTCCTTCAGACTTTTGTCCAAAGGAAATCCACTACAAAAGGTAAAGGTCCTTCAGACAAAATGTTCGAAGGAAAATACAAGGAAGGAGTAAAGGCAAATTCCTTTAGATAAAAGCCTGAAGGAATTCCTTTAGACTTTTTGTCTGAAGGAATTTGTCAAGGGAAAAGATCGAAAGAAAAAGACCAAGACATGAAGGCAGGTTTTCCTTCAGGAAAAATGTTTGAAAGAATTCCTTCAAACATTTTGTCTGAATAAATTGAGATGTATCAAAGGGAGCAGCCCTTATCTAGAGATTTTTCCTTCAATTTTGCCAAACCCACAGTAAGAGGGGAGTCTCCATTGTGTTGCATGGAAGAGAGAAGCCAAGCATTCTTTCAAGGGTGCAATCCACAATGTCAACAATTTTTGACACGCCTAGTGGGACACATTTATTCGAGGAGTTGAAGGATTTTTTGGTGTGTTCTTCAACCAATCAGCCTATGTAGGCATTTCAACCAACACCAATGGTGACTCTGAGTTGAATTAGCTAGTTAAGCAGTCATGGTGCCATCAAGAAATCACATTCCAATGGTGACTCTGAGTTGAATATAACTTTGATCAAGCTCAAGTTGTTCATGGAATCACCTCAAGCAATTCTCCTAGTTGCCCTTCACCTAGTGTAAAGGAAGTAATGCTAGAGTTTGAGAAGCAAGTGATGGAGATAAATAGATTGGATGAGCAAAATATATATCATCAAAAGCTTATATACAAAGAGGAGTGCTTGTTTAGGCAAGCTCAGGCCTTGCAATCCATGAAGGAGGAAGTAGAAAAATGGGAGAGTCCATTCATTCAAGGCAATCAGCCTTATGTGCCTTCTCCCATTTCAAAGCAGCTCCCTCCTATTCTAAATAGATCCCCCTCTTATGTACCAAATCCTTTCTACTAAATAGAACTTGCTCACTCTAGCTCATCTGATGTAGTAACCACTCCTACTCTTAATCCCTTGCACCTAGATTTCCAACATCAAAGGGCATTAGAGAAACCACCCATAGAAATGAACCTTCTCAATTCCTTAGATTTTAAATCCTCCTTTGAAGGAAATCATCCTGTGCTTTTCAAAAAATAGCACGTTTCTCTTCGGGAAATTCTTCCTATGCATCGACAGTCTCTTCCTAGTCTTCCTCAACCTCCTCAAGTCTTTCAACATGATGTCAAGATTCCAAGTTGGAGGAAGGAATACCATGGAACAGTTCAGGGCCTTCGAAATGATGAAGCTACTCCTGCTCATGGTCATCCTCATGATCTCCAAGAAAGGCTCTTCCAAGAGAATATAGCTAGGCAAATTATAGAGTTGGAGTCCAGAATGAGATTCCTCAGCCAGGGTGTGATGGATGGTTTAAACCAAACATCAGATTTTATGTCTAAACACACCCCATCTAGACTCCTTCAAGAGAGCCATCAAGCCACATCTGATGTAGATGAAATGCTGGCGAAATGGAGGGAAGAGAATCATTCGATTCTAGCTCAAGGATTGCCTCCTCTTACACATGAGTCTATCCATCAACCCTCCACTCCATTCTTTCTCAAGGAGGAACCTTTTTTGAAAGAGGCAAGTGAAGCAGAGAGGATCCAATTTGAAGCTACCCAAGAGGTTATCATGAGTGACAATGAGGATAAGATCATCATGGATGCTCCCTTTGAAGACATCATCAACAATGGAGAAGACATAGGTCATGCATACATGTAGTTGTTCCAGCAATATGAAGAAGAGGTTGACAAACTTTATTTGTCAACAATGGATGCTAAGAAACGTAAGCATGGTGAGCTCTATCCTCTCTTGTTTGATGAACTTCCTTGTTGCTTTGATGAAGAGAATGACCATGCCATGGGACCCGAGTTGGAGGACGATCAAGAGCAGGTCTTTGAATAACTAGAGACTCTAGTTTTTTAGCAAGAAAAGGAGAGGCACGTCCATCTTGATGAAAGATTTGAAGAAGAGAGCCTTGAACAAGAAGGTGACGTTCTATGGGATAAGCAAGCAATTTGTGATCTCATTTTATACATCACAATAGACACCCTTCTTCAAGAAAGCCATGATGAAGTAGAAGATCAGTTTGACAAGCTCTTTAATGAGGCATAAGGGAACAAGTCAATCCATGATTCATGTCAAGGGGACTATAAGCTAAATGAGGCTTATGGTGATAAGCTAACAACCATTGATTTCTTGATAAAATACTCCAGCATGAGGGGCCAACATGAAACAGGTTTCAATGGGCAAAGTGAATACATAGATGTTGGAGACACGTTTGACCCTGATCCACTCAGATACAAGCCAATTAAGGTGGCAAGCAAGAAGGTCAAGTCACCAAGTCTCTATTCCATTTAGTCACTTGTCTAGCACCATAAGTTTCTTTTCCATGGAGACTTGAGAAGTTTTCCCTTTGATCCAGGAGGGAGGCAAATATATCTAGTTAGTTGTACATAGTAGTTTGCTTTCGATTGTCTTTATTTTCCCTAAGTGTTGTTTGCACAGGTGTAGTTTTTTTTAGCCTTGTTATGTGTTATTTTTTCCTTATTGCTTGGGGGAAAACCTTGTTGGTTCATAGGTCTTTAGAAGGATGTTGCTAACTTTTTCAAGCTACATCCTGACTCCATACCCAATGGACTTTGAGGCTACCAGTCTTTTTTAGCATAGCAGGCATGCTTCCCATATAAATCGCTAATTTATTGACCATTTTTTGGTCCTATAGGCCAAAAATCAGTCTCCCTTTTCTTTCCTTGTTATCCCAGTCTTCGATGCTTTCACCTTGCTATAATCAGAGTTTTTTCCCTTTGTCGTAGACCTGTTCCACAAAAAAGCCAAGTGATTTGAGTACTGTAGGGTTTTGGGTTGATCTGAGGCTTGTTTCACTTCAAAAAATTACCTCAGGCATGCCTTTTATTACAAAGGAATGGGCTAGTTTTAAAGAAATTCAAGTCTTTTATAAACACTCCGAAGGGCAAGTGCCCTTGCAGAGGGTAAGAAGGTGCCAAATGGGGTCGTTCAAGCAGGTTCTAAAGGACATTTTGGATCCAAGGTGCCCTTGTAGAGGGTAGGGAACACATTTTGAAGAGAGATCAAAGAGAAGGTTGAAAGGGAAGTTTTCCTTTGAAAGAAATAACAAAGCAAAAAAGATAAAGGATTTCTTCGGACATTTTATCTGAAAAAAATCCATGTAGAACCAAAGGTGAATTCCTTTGGACAAAGTGCCCGAAGGAATTCCTTTAGACATTTTGTCTAAATAAATTCACAAAGGAAGGCTGAGACATGAGACTTTGAAGGCAAGATTTCCTTCGGGCAAAATATCTGAAAGAATTCTGTCCGAAGGAATTGGGAAGATAAAGGAGCTTGAATGGCAAGTACCCTTGCAGAGGGCTCCCAGTGATCAAAAAGGACCTTTTCCACTTTTTTGAAGGGACACCTTCCCTTCTTGAAGGTTCATTTTATAAAAGTTGAAGGAATTACCAAATATGATGATGGGCCCAAAGACGTCAACTTTAGCATGATGAACAAGCCGTTGGTAGTTTAAATGTCTGGTGACATCCCCATGGGCATCAAATTTGAGATAGTGAAATAGCTATTGGTTTTTAAATGGTGACAGGGTCGTAGACGTCAACTTTAATGAGATGCATTAGCTATTGAGGAAAAGCCAAGAAGAAACTCTTTCAAACAAGAGGTCGAAAGATTTATTTCGGACATCTTGCCCGAAAGAATTCATGAGCGCAGGCCTGACAGAATTCAAAGGGGCATAAGACCCGAAGATAAACTCAGCAACCCACTAGAAAAGGAGCCCAAAAAAGGGAAAAGAATAGCTTGAGAGCTCAAATTACCAGAAAGTGACAAGAAATAGTAAGGAAAGAGGGAACAAAATAGAGAATCCAAAAGACAACTAAGCACACATACGACAACATTTGGAATGTTCCAAAGGATGTACCCAGCCAAGCACAGACACATATTAGAATAGTCTAAGTGGCAAAGAAAGTGTCGACACAAGAAGTTATTGCTATGGATGAGACAAAGTGACCCATGCTTTTGCAGTGATATTTAATACGATTTAAGCACAAAGTCAAGACTTGTGACTGCCACAGCACGGTTCCTTCAGTGGACTTCCTCTTTCCTAGACATTCAACGCAACATGGGCCACTTATTATAGAAAGCACCAAAGTCTTCTTCTTCATGCTATATATTGTAACCTCTCATTTGAGAAGGATATCTCTCATTTTGTAAGGTGAAGCTCTGCCAAAATTTTACTATTGATCAATAAGAATGCCTTTGACCTCTATTTGGTTGGTTATACTGTTGAGTGTGTCTGTGTATCAATTATGTGCTCAGTCATTTTTAACTTGATGTTTTCAAAGATTGACACTAACATACCTAGTGTAGCCAAAGCACCATTTTTTCAGGTTAACAAGAAGTGTTGCATCTAGAGCACAGAGACAAAAGAGTAGTTATCTAAAAGTGTGTTTTTTATAGCACCTATGATAAGTTCATTCTCTGTGTGTCTTCATTAAACCCCCTGTTAAAGCTCCCTATGGTCTGGTCTTTATGTCAAATAAAGTGTCTGTTCACCCCCTTCTGGTCTCAAGTGATAAAATAGTTGAGTAGATCAAAATCATTTGATGCATCACCATTTAGATAATTTCTATTTTGGTTATATCATTCTCCCTTTTCACCCCCCCCCCCATTGTTATTAGTAGTAGTGAAAGACCTCATAGATGCATCAAAGGGAGTAAGCCCTTATCTAGAGATTCTCCCTTCAGTTTTGCCAAACCCACAACAAGAGGGGAGTCTCCATTGTGCTGCATGGAAGAGAGAAGCCAAGCCTTCTTTCAAGGGTACAATCCATAGCGTCAACAAGAAGGTAACATGGTACATTAATGGATTGTGATGATTCATACAAGATGAGATTAGCGTAGTGAGATTACAAAAAAGGGAGGAAGCATATTAGTATGCGCTAAGAGTAGAAGAGAAGTAGGAACATGAAAAAAGTACTACAATAGGAAAATAAAATCATGAGGGTAATAAAGAAAATCTATTAGAGAACAGTGATGAAGAAGTAAGTATTGCGCAAGCATCACAAGTATGGGGAGGATCATATCTATGAGAGGTGGGATAGAAAGAGGTAGAAGTGAAAATTTTGAAAGGAATATATTTCAAATGTGGGGAGATAGGACACTACACATTTGAGTGTCCTCATGCACATTTAGATAATGGCAAGATGGGAAGTGGTGGTGCACAAGTCTTATAAATAAGCATAGAATCTAAGGAGATACATAAACATCATATTTTAGACATTGAGAAAGGAGAAATTATATAAGCAGTGAGGAGAGTCTTGAAGGTCACAGGAAAGAGAGAATATACAATGATGTGAAGAAATATTTTCTGGATCAAGTCTAGGAAAAGACATAAATGTTGCACAGTTATGGTAGATAGTGGAAGCACAAATAATTTAGTTTATGTAAAAATGGTGAGGAAGTTGGGATTAGTAAAAAAGACACATACAAGACCATACAAAGTGTCTTGGTTGATAGAGGGTCAAGATATCATTGTGAAGTGGAGATGATGATTTGTATCTACACAGACAAGGTTTTTTATGATGTGTTAGATATTGATGCATGCCCTATTTTTTTGGGGAGGCTAAGGTAATATGGCCATGATATATTATATAATGGGAGAGAAAATATAGTGATAGTGAAGAAGTATGGACTAATTCATATCCTAAATCCATTAAAGGCAGACAACAGAAAGGATATACACCAAAGTCATTTGGTCATGCACAGTAGCAAATAACACATGTAGGGGGTAGAGTGTGAAAAGATAAATAATAGCACAATATGAATGAAATAGAATGGTGATGCAGAGTTAAAAAAATGTATCACTTAGAGTAAGGTGAATGATAGTGTGAACCACAAACACACAATTGTTTTAATGGGTGGTATTGTAGCATAAGAATGGAATATTAGAGTAGTGTAGACATAGGAGATTGACTCAAGTGGAAGGGAAGCTAGCATAACATTGAAGTGAAATTATTTTGGAGTAGGCCAATTTTTGACTTTAATCGTTAGCCAAGCAAATTGAAAGGTGAGAGTAATCTAATAGGAAAAAAAGGCATGAAAGTCCTTTAAATGGGTTTGAAAGAGTGGGTTTCTCACTCATCCTAATGTGTGACCACCATGCTCACACATTGTCTTACTTGGGGTGTATGATGCAGGAGCATCTAATTTCATGTGTAATATTGCATCAACCCAAAAAATGTGTAGTTAGATTTATTAAAGTGTGGTAACATCTTTAGTTATTTGGTGATATGTGGTATGGTCGGAAGCATCAAGATTTTTTTTTAGTTGCTACATGTTGGGTCAAATACTAATAATATGTCTCACTAGGCAGACAATTTTTCTTTTTAATAATTTAAAAATTAATCCATAAAATACTTATCTATTTTTAGTTTTTTTGAAAAAATGAATATGCACTCTCTCTATATGTGTGTGTGTGTGTGTGTGTGTGTGTGTGTGTGTGTGTGTGTGTCTAATTAATATGAATGACCAAAACTCAAGATATTTTGAGTGGAGATTGGATGTGTAGGTGACCTCTTTATTCCAAAAAGTGGGACACACTATTATGTTTTGCTCGTTTTATGTTTTCTTTTCGATTTTGTTTCATGGGTTCCTTGTGTAAGATGGTTTTTAACCATATTTGTTTTTGTGATAATATATGGTGAGTCATCTTATATGGTTAGCTTTGGTCAATTATGTAGTTTTAGTGAACTTCATCCTAGACTTTGCCTTTATATATCTTTATTTCACACTTCTTAGAGTTAAATGCTAGTTATTTGATACCGTGCATTGATAAGGGATAATATGTATGAGATGGGGCTTACGATGACATTGAGAATAGGTAAATGGATTTTTGATGTGTCATGGTACATCGATTACGTGATGTATTATCTAGGGTTGTATTATCATCATGACTTATGTGCATTTATTTATTTCAATGCATCTTGATGTGCCACAAGTATTAAATATTTTTGGACCTAGTAGGTTGTTGAAAAAAATTAATGTACATGGGTGGATTGTGTTTATAATAAAATATCACCTACATTTGAGAAATGTATTTGATTTCATATTGGAGAAAGAGTCCAAGTGAAATTAAAATGAGTATTGTAAGTTGTATAGTGTACAGATCTAAGAAGGACTAGTGGAATTGAATCATTTGAAACCACACTACAGTGTTGGATTTATGTTGATAAGCCTACAAGATATGTTTATGGTTGTGTTTGATCATTGTAAGGCTAGATCATTATCGATGAGCTTGATGTTGTGTAATCTCTATTTGAAGAAATAAAATGTTGTTATTATTGTGTGTATTTTTGGTGTACATTTATGGGTAGCAAGATATAAGAGATCTCTTAACTGAGATCTCTAACCATGGCTACATCATCAAGATAGGATCTTAGGAGTTTGATTATGATAAACTAATCTCAGTCTTGGTCATTGTAGTCAATCCTAGTCAGATGATATCATATTTTGCTAAAATTTTGCATACTCCTTCATATACTTCAACTTGTCAAAACAACATCTCAAATTATCAAATTGAGCTACAAAACTTCCATAATTGCTTGTCATTCTTCCAAACCCTATTTTTCTCAAAATAAACTTAAAAGTCCATAAAAATGGGAAGTAGTTATGAGGGTCCTACCTCAGTCAGACCCCTATTCTTTGATAAATTGGCAATTAAAAATCATGTAGTTTATAAAGTAATCTGGTGTACTATGAAGATCCTAACCATTATTGGTGTGCATGATATGCAAGTAACCAGAAAGGAATATATTTTCTTGAACATTATTTCTTAAATTTTTAGTTAGGTACAAGGGGTGATATACTAATCATGAAATTACACCCTTAGACTTCAATAACATATATCTTATCAATTTGACTCCTTGCCCTAAATGTATTAACATGTTTGTGTACGTAAACAATTATTGAATTCAAATTAAGACCTTATTTTCATGCAAGAAGAAAAATAAAATGCATGGAATAAAACAAATAGGACACAAGAAACCAAGAAAATTGGATGAAAGGGTTTGATCCACAAATAGATGACCAGGATCGAACTTAATTGATCCTAGTAAAGGATACCTAGAAACTCAAAATTATGTTTTGGAGACTTCGGAAGCATATGGGTACATAATAAGTAAAATAAAAAGGTGATCTATAAATTATCAAATAATCTTGATTGAATTTTGGTATTATCATTGACCCAAAGTGAAATAAAAATAAATTTGCAAGGATAATATAAAGCAAAGGAAGGCAATATGAGGCCTAATACATGGGAAAATGTGTCAATAAGAGCCTAATATGAACTAATGGTCCATATGCAAAAAACACACTAATAACATAATAAATAACTAATCCTATATAAAAATTAGGTGTCTTCAATATTGAATCCCCTATTCCAAACACTAATTTTTCTTTACATTATATAGAAAATGTTTACGTTTAATCCTTGGATAATAGGAGTACAACATTCCTACCATAAAGAGCCTCAAAAGATGACATCACCAGGGTTGAGATGTGTCTTTTTATATGAAAAAAATTATTAATGTTAATCCACACCATGGGGCCCAGGTTCTAATGTGTTGGACATTGTTGCAATTGGCAGCAAGTTGTAGATTATGGGAGAGTGAGAAATAAATATGACTAGTATAACACCAATCACATAATCACAAGTGGAAGTTTTGTATATAGAAATGTAAATTATTTTAAAATATAAAACATGGTAAATATAGTTGTGTACAAAGATCTAGTAAGAATGAAGGGGTAATATAATTGAGATTAGAGAGATACACAGTGACTCTATAGTTGTATTGGGATGGGCTAATCACCATTCTAGGCTATATACCTTCTCCCATTTTGCTCTATATGTTCCTCCTATTGCATTACTTACCCATTCAGATGG
This sequence comes from Torreya grandis, assembly GCA_037957365.1. Taxonomy (NCBI): domain Eukaryota; kingdom Viridiplantae; phylum Streptophyta; class Pinopsida; order Cupressales; family Taxaceae; genus Torreya; species Torreya grandis. The sequence goes on along the minus strand of JARHVA010000526.1, from coordinate 5,012,222 downwards.
AGTTAGCAAACTATGGCGTGAGCCATTCAGCCACCTTAACTACCACTATCTTGAACAGTTGAGTCAGCAGGATATGGTTATAGGCTTGCCTAGAGTTAAATTCTCTAAAGGACTATGTGAGGGTTGTGTCCTTTGAAAACATTTTGAAGAAAAATTTAATAAAGGAAAAACTAGGAGAGCTACAGTACTTCTTGAGTTGATTCACAGTGATGTCATGGGGTAGTTTTCCCATCCTTCTTTTACTAGGGCCAAATATGTCCTCACCTTCATTGATGACTTTTACAAATACACATGGGTCTACTTTTTTAGACAAAAGTCTAAAGTTTTTGATAGATTTTGAGACTTCAAGGCTTTAGTTGAGAAGCAATCCAGAAAGTGCATCAAAATTCTATGATCAGACAATGGGGTGAAGTACATCAACCATAGATTTGGAAAGTTTTATATCATTGAGGGGATTGATCTTCAACGGATAGTATCGTACATTTCTTAGTAAAATGGTGTATCATAGTGCAATAATTGGTCATTAAAGGAGATTGCCAAATGTATGATTCACTCTAGATCATTGGCTCCATAGTTTTGGGTAGAAGCCATCAATTGTGCATGTTCCATTCAAAATCGGGTTCCTCATAAAGATTTAAAGGTCATCACTCCTTATGAAGCTTGGTATAATAGGAAATCAAAGGTGCATCATTTTAGGGTCTTTATATCACCAATGATGGCTTGCATTTCTAATAAAAACATAAGGCAATGGAGGTTCAATCCGAACCTTACATTTTTATGGGTTATCCAAATGGGGTCAAGGGTTATAGACTTATCAACCCTATGATTCATAAATTATTCATTGAGAGGAGTGGTAGGTTTCAGGAGAGTCCCATCGACTCTTTACTTGACACTTCCCCCTTTACATCGATTTCACTCAATTTGGATGAGTAGTTTGAGGATTTAGATCATTCACAGCAGGTTCCTAAGGTAGAGGCCACTTCTTCTAGTTTTGACAATGAGTAGAGTGATGGAAATTCATCCTCATCCACTTCTAGTCATGCTTTGGAAGATGAGGATTCAACACCTAGCTCATCCATTTTTGGCCCTCTTTGGGCTCGATAGACACTTTAGAGTGCATGCACTTGAGTAGGGGATCTAAATGATCATATATATACTCGAATAGACTTTTAGGGTGGACAACATGATTTTTTTGCTTATAAGTTAGATCTATAGACTTTTAGAGAGGCTTCATGCATACCTAAGTGAGATAGAGCCATAGATGAGGAATATGATTCCTTAATTATAAATCACACTTGGGATTTGACTTTTCTTCCTAAGGGAAGAAAGATGGTTTGATGGTGTTGGATATATCGGACCAAGTATGTTGTAGATGGGTTTGTTGATAAGTACAATGCTAGATTGGTAGCCAAACGATTTTCACAGGTAGCCGACATCAACTACTCAGAGACCTTTACACCCATGGCCAAGATGACTTTGATCAGACTCACATTTGATGTAGCCACAACACATGGATGAAATTTACATCAAGTGGATGTGAAGAGTGCATTTATTCATGGAGACCTTGAGGAGGAGATCTACATGGATCAGCCATCTGGGTTTGTTAAAGATTCTTTTTTAGTGTGTAGACTTGAGAAATCCATTTATGGCCTTAAACAGGCCCCTCAAGCTTGGTATGCCAAAATAGATTCCTTCCTTCTCACTTTAGGTTTCACTAGATGCCATTTAGATCCCAATGTGTACTTCTTATGACAAGATGATTCATTGTTGATATTAGTTTTATATATTGATGACCTTTTGATCATAGGGAGTTCTTCTTCAACTATTTCACTAGTGAGAAAAACTCTTTAGGATAGATTTTCCATGACTAACTTGGGCTTACTAAACCACCTCCTTGGCATTGAGATCACTCAGATAGATTTAGGGATTTCACTTTCATAGCCAAAGTACTCTCTTGATCTTTTGGCACGGTTTCATATGGCTGACTGTAAGCCATCTCTGACTCCATTCATATCTGGAGTAAAGCTTGAGGTAGATTGTTCCACTACATTGGTTGATGCTACTTTGTATTGAAAACTTGTTGGCAACCTTATTTACTTGACTCAAACTAGACCATACATCTCTTATGTTATTGGTATTGTTTCAAGATTCATGTAGGAACCCCATGAGCTACATTAAAAATCAGTTAAGAGGATCTTGCATTACATTTAAGGTTCAAACAAGTATGGGATAATTATAGGGTTGGTTTAGATTTTGACTTGGTCGATTACATAGACTCGGATTGTGCTGGTGACACTGGGATTCATAAGTCCACTTCAGGTTATAGTTTCTCATTGGGTTCTGGCCCCATCAGTTGGTTGAGCAAGAAGCAAAATGTTATTTCTCTATCTTCCATAGAGGCAAAGTATATGGGAGTTATTAACATAGCTACTGAGGCTATTTGGATTTAGGGGATTCTTTTTGAGATTGGTATCTAGATCAGGTGGCCTACAGTTATATCTTATGATAAATAGAGCACCATTTAGATTTTTAGGAATCTAGTCCTTCATTAGAAGACCAAACATATTGAGACTCACATGCATTTCATTCAGGAGTTGATTCATGAGTAGGTCATTAACTTAGTATTTTGCCAGTCTTTAAAGCAGGTTGTTAATATCTTCACAAAACCTTTTATTGAGATCAAGTTCATTCATCTACGAGCTCTTCTTGGGGTATGGTCCACTTCAATAGCTTCATCATCTTTAGGGTGGGCATTCTAGCATCTTCTCTTCTTCTTTTTCCTCTCTTTTTGGGAGGGAGTTTTTCCCAGTGGGTTTTCTCCTTTTCTATACTTTATGAGAGATTGCATTGTTCATGGGTACCTCATCAGGCCTTGTTTCTGGGACCCATTTTTTTGTATTTTTATGTATCATTTCCTACCTAATCTTTACTTATGGGGGGTGTTGGTGTATATTTTTTTCCCATGGGTTTTGGCTATATGATTGCATATTGCTTGATTAGGGGCTTTAGTGTCATGTTGTTTATTTGGAAATTTTAATACCACGTTCACTAGAATGGGTTATATATTTCCTCCTACAACCTATATATGTACATGTTCCCTTTCATATTCTGATGTAATATTGTGTGTATCATTGGTGTCTCATTCCTCTTGTTCATTTCTTGCAGTTGTATGTATGTGTGTGCTTAGTATTGTCTTGTAAAATACACGTCTCACATATCATATTGAATTAGTGCATTCACTCAGATCAACATTCCTAGTGCTCATTTTGATAGAATAACACCTACATGTGTCCCTACCCTTATAGAAACTCACCTATAGATGTAATTAAGCAAATAATAAGCCATCACGGTGTATAAGTAATGATTTAAGCCTAAGCAAGGTGAACACAGGGCTAATAGGTGCTAAGTGAATGATCAAGCTTCAAGGAGGGTTTACAAACATCACAACCAAATTCTAAGGAGAAATTTACACCTACAGGGCTTGAACTCCCCTACAGCCATATAGATGATTGTTACAGATAGTGAGTTAAGGAGTGAGATGTGAAAGTTGTCATGTTAAGATTTAATATATGCAGAAATACCCTTAAGGTAGGGAAACACCATATAATACTCCATTAGGAAGGAATAACTCCACAATGTCTCTTCGAGGGGACAACCTCCAATATCCTCTTACAATAGAAGACTCAATGCTTACTTGATATCTTTACCATGATAATCATCTCCTATATATAGACATCTATCTAACCCATGGATGGGTAACCTCCTAATCCCAATGTAGGCTAACCATTACCCAAAGTACTAATTCCACAAGTTACTCCATTATCCTTATATATTGTACCCACATAACTAACTAAGGGGATGTGTGCCACATGTTGGCATCTCCATCAACCTATATACATTAATATATCATATCCCTAGGTACATAGCATTACTTCCCTCCTTGACATGTTTCATCCCCGAAACATAAGAAGAAACTAAATAATGAGTTTGCTTCAAATCATTGCACACTTGTCTCCAATCTTGATCATCTAGCCATCCATATGTGATCTTGGCAAGTGATAGCTCTCTAAGCTTGTTTCTAAATTCCATTGTGCTCCTCTAATTTCATTCATAATCATAAATATACTGCTTTGGTGTCCAAGCATAATTATTCTTCTTTTTATTCTATGTACCATATTCTACTGCATTACTCTGATTCCAACCATGACCAAAATAGGTATTCTTCCATGCATAGCCAAAGTGATTTCTCCATTCATTCCATGTGCCATAGTATTTTTTCTTTGGATTCCATGCATATCCATAATGATTGGAAATTTTATTTCCTGTATAGACAAAACTATTGTTGTTATGACACTTCCTCACCTGCTTCTATGATTGTTTCCTCTCATGATGATGTGGGTGTCTATATACCTCAACCTTTTCCAATACTTTGACCTTATCCATCTTTGCTTTTACCTCTTCCATCTTTTCCTTCTTTGTCTCTTGAGTAGATGAAGTGTTCATTAGTAGTGTGTCTTTATCTATATCATCTGAATCTTAATCATGATCTTCATCACCTATTTCAATCTCATCCTCATGATCTACCTAGATTGTTATTGGTGCCCTTTTCACTATGATATCTTGTAAAGTGATCTTCTTTTTCTTATACCAAAACTTCATGAACTTTTTCTGAACATTAATATTCATTGTTCCCAAAGTCTCTAACCATGGATATTCCATAACAATATCCACATCATCCATATCCAAAGCATAAAAATTTGAATGCAAAACATATTTTTCCATAATGAGCTTTAGATCTTCAAACATTGAAATATTCTTACCATCTACTTGAACCTCTTTGATATTCTTTGCTTGAACATGTAGATGCTTGGACACATTCATGTTGATGAAGTTATACTTACTGGTAGGGTTTATGGACACAACATCCCTTTTCTTTTGAATGCATCCATGAAATTGAAAAATTGACTCATATTTTTTTGGAGCCAAATTATTTAAACCCTTATCATCCAATTCTTCTTCTTCTTCTTCTTCTTCTTCTTCTTCTTCTTCTTGTTTTATAGCCCAATGATCTAAAAATATTTGTTTCATTTCTTTCCATGAAGAAAATCTTTCTGTACAGCTCAACTGATCAAACCAATGTAGTGCAGGCCCAAACAAAAAAGGAAGTAATCATCTTTGCCCAATTCTTTTTTTTAAATGATTCTTCAAAAGGAGCCACCATTCTCTAGCATCAATATCATCTTCCCCTGAAATGTTTTGCAACTCCATGATCTACAAAAAAATTAAGGTTCATAAAACCCTAAAATATCAATAACTCATACAAAAATGATCAAAAAAGTCCAAAATTGTTACTGTAGCTTCCTCTTATGATATTGGAACCTCAGTGAAAATTTTGTGAAACATTGTCACAAATTTTGACCTATAAATTAAATATATGAAAAAACATAAAATAGAAAAAAAATCACCCAAAACAACTCCAAAAATTATGAAATTTTTACTGTGCTTCTCTTATATCTTCTTACATTTCCATTAAAAATTTTGAATACAAATTACATATATTTTAGAAGATATAGAAAAATTAGTATAAAACCTAAAATAGTAATAACTCTCTCAAAAATAATAAAAAAAACCTCGATGTTTTAACTGTGACTTATTTGAAATATTATCCATTTCTAGTTTAAAAATTATGGAAAAATTCAAAACCAATAAAAAGTTATTTCCAATTCAAAAAAAAACTAGGGTTTCACTCCACACAAATTGCCCAAATTGAAGCTCTAATACCACTGTTAAGATTTAATATATACAGAAATACCCTTAAGGTAGGGAAACACCATATAATAATCCTTTATGAAGGAATAACTTCACAATATCTCTTAGAGGGGACAACCTCCAATAACCTCTTATAATCGAAGACTCAATGCTTACTCGATATCTTTACCATGATAATCATCTCCTATATATAGACATCTATCTAACCCATGAATGGGTAACCTCCTAATCCCAATGTAGGCTGACCATTACCCAAATTAATAATTCCACAAGTTACTCCATTATCTTAATATATTGTACCCACATAACTAATTAAGGGGATGTGTGCCACATGTTGGCATCCCCATCAACCCATATACATTAATATATCATACCCCTAGGTAGATAGCATGTCAATGCATTGAGATGATCTCAAGTGTTTCAAAATAAGCATAAAATGATTATAAGATACCCTAAAATGATTTACATACTTTTTATCAAGATAAAAGAGGCATCTATACCTATAGGTATCATCTCTAAGGAAAAAACACAATCAAGGGAGTGTATCAAACCTGACAATGCAGAATGTATGGAAGGAAGCATAGAGTTTTAGAGTGATGAGAAAGATAAAAACACCTTTTCATGAATTAAATATTCTCATGGAACCCCCATAAAATTTAAATCAAGCAAATAAATGACCCTTCCAAGTGAAAAAACACAGTCTACGTTAGCATAACCCTGTACTATCTACCTATAATAGTTTGTTTGGGTTGTGGAGAGATTAGAGGGTCAAATCACCTAATGGAAGACTAAAATTCTATATAATAGGTATCAAAAACTTGGGGGAGCCCCTAAAATATCCACTATAGTTTGAAAAATAGGGGAAGTGCCCTCTATTTTGTCTCGGTCAAAAGGCACTTCCCCTTGAGCACAAACTGGCAGATTTGAGAGTTAATGACAAAAGATGAGGCCAAGAGCCATAGAAACACTTTAGAAAGGTGTGGAGAGTTAGGAAAAATCAATATAAACATGTTATAACATGAAAAATGGGTTGAAACTCAATTGGTACCCTACACTCTTAGAGTTGCAGTTATGACTCTTGAGCAGGATTTTGGCCTAGAGCCCAAACAATAGGTCATTCTCATTTATAACTATTAGAAAGATTTTTAGACTATTATAACATGTGTATTGGATGAATAAAGGTGTGTTTTAGCTATTAGGATCCAAGTAAAACCATCAAATATCATTTTGAGCTTTAAGTTGCAATCAGTTTTAAGAGCAAGGTTTTGGCTTAAACCCCAAATGGATGGTCACCTTCACTTTCCACGTGGGGTGAGAATTTCAACCTATTTTATCATGTTTTTGGGGATAATAAAAATGTGACCAATCTTTTAGAGGGTAGATAAATCATAAAGAAGACACTTTTGGGCTCAGAATAACCTCAGGTCTATGCAAATGGAAGAAATAAGTTTGAGTGGGTGACTTTGAATGCTCATTTATATTTTGAGGATTTGCATGGAGATTAAAGGAATTTGGAGGAGTTAGACAAGGTCCTAGGAAACCTTTTTATTAATTTTTTTTGGAATTTCAATGTGAAACCTGTATGAACAAAGCTCACGAGGGTAAACAAGCTAAAACCCTTGCAAAATCCTTGGAAGGACCCAATTAGAGAAATGAGGCTAATGTTGCATTCAAATGAACCAGAATGGAATGAATGATGACTGAATGTTAAATATGACTCCCTCAATATACTTCTCACCAGGATGAGTTGTATTGACTTGTATGGATAGGGTGAAAAAGGGTATTTTTGACCATTTTTTGTGTTTTGTAGGTTCTATAAGGATTCAAAGGATGAAACCAACTTTATGAAGAATATTTATACTTGTGTTAACTCTATATTTCCATTTCATGCCTTATAAATACTTATAAGTGTGAAAATAATAGCACTCATCTTAGCCAGTCAAAACTAACCTAGTGGCCATGCAAGTGAAGAGGGTGGAAAACTTCAAGTGAAGTGATTTTAAGGTGTCTTTGATGCTTATAATGAAATTAAGGGTCTTCATAGGTGTCATCCACTCCATCCCATGGATTTTTATGAGGAAATGATAACTTTTTGGAAGTCAAGTGTCAAGGGTGCATGAACGGAGAGTTTTTTGGACTACAGATGATGATGGCTCCTTTCTAGATGATTCTAGATGATAAAAAATACAAACAATTAATGGAGAGAAATGTATTAAATTATTACCCTTCATCTTAATCATCATACATATCCTTAATTAGTTTTGGGATGTTCAAACAGGGCTAATCATGAAGGCAATTTTTCTGAGCCAGAATGAGGAGTTTTATGCCACTTTGTAAGAGTTTGATGACTTGTATGGACACTTGTAATTCCTGAACTTATATGGTTCATCCCAAATCCTTCTCTCATACACAATTAATTTATTCTCTTAGCTTGACAAGTGTCCTTGTGACCCTTAAACTTCTCTCTTCTCTAATCTCTCTCTCTTTTTCAAGTTATATAAGAACTAATCATTTTGGCCATTGTAACTCATGCTCCTCCCGAGTATGGAAAATACATACTCAATTGCATATCATTTGATCAATAAGACTAATAATTTTTACCTCTTCATGATTGTTCATAAGTGTGTTTTTCTTAAATGATGGATCTTGCTTAGTGAAGACTATGGATTCTTTAGCATGTTGTCTCATTCTTTCACCATATTTGTAGTTTGAAAGCTTCTTCTTATAGGGCATATGAAGTGTTCTACAAAGTGTAAATGAATGAGTAAGTTAGTAATTTTTTTAGTGCCATTTAAGGCCTCTTTGTCTAGTCCTCCTAGCTTTGCACATTCATCCATAACCTCATAATGTAACATTGATGTGAGAAGATGTAGAATGAAGGAGTGTATGTTCAGAGTGTCCCTTGATTTCATGTGTAACATGTTTTTGGTTGGAATTCATCATATAATTTAGTGTATCACCCTAATTAAGATAGTTTGATTTCAATTTTCTCTCTCCCTTTTCAGCCTCAAAGTTTAGGTGTAGTTGTGATCCAAAGTGGTACATCAAGGGAGTTAGCCTTATCTAGAGATTCACCTCATCCTTAGGCTATCCATAGGCCTATAGGTGTTTCCATTGTGCCACTTGGATGAGGAGATATTTTCCATCTCCTCAAAGGGTGAAAATCCAAGTGACAACACTACCAATATGTCATTAAGTAATCTCATAAAATACATATGAAATGATCTATATGTGATTTGAGAGTAGCTTGTTGGTAATGAATCATGTTGTAAGTCATCTAGATTACACTATGTGTGTTATTTAAGGTTTGATGTTTTGATCTTTAGGTATAATTTTGGGTTGAATGTTTTGGCCTTCATGTAGAATAATGGATCATAATGAAAAACATTAAATGAAGAAAAATACATCTCATTCATTAGATTTTGAAGTGGAGAAACTTGCAAGCTTGATTGCATGAAAATCACCCTAGATTCTAAAGGATTAATGATGTGGTGGTGTTTTTCCCTATGAAAGTCTTGACAAATATGAATCTAAAATCTATTTTGGTTGACATCATAAATTCCCACTTAATAGTAATGATGTATTTGTATTGCTACAGAGAATAGGCAAGTGACTATTGATAGAGGGAATGAAACCATTGACATAAGAAAGATTAAGTTTGTTCCCCATATGAACTAAAAAACATACCACCTAGTAGAGAAGTGCATATTTTTCAAACATTTTAAGTTTTGAGTGGAATATGGCCTCATAATAGATAACATTAAATTCAGTGTATTTAGATATTACATTGTTTGTGACCTATGTAACTTTAAAATATTACATCTCAATCATGCACTTTAAATGTATATAATACAAATAATTTACTATATACTTTTGCTTTGCAAAAAAAAAACATTACATCCATTATGTTGTATAAATAGAATTATATTTTTAATATTAATATATAATAATAAATAATATAATAGCATATAACTAATATTAATATATTTCCTTATATTTATAATATATGTTTTTATTATCAATATTCTCTTTTGACCAAAGCTACAAACCAGTTCTGGGGCACAAATCGGGAGTCCAGTCCACGAGAACTACTAAACTAATATAAATGGCTACCACTTGATCACTTGAAACCATTGAGTAAACTCAAACGGCCACATTCAACCTATAAATGACCTGTGAGATTGGAATGGTGGGGCTGGGCACAACCAACCCACTTTACCAACACTTCTACATTTCATTAGCAACTTTATATTTATAATATTTTAATAATTTTATATTATTTTTATTAATGGTAAAAGTCTCAATTTTTAAAGGGGATCGCCCCTTTATACAATGGAGAGAAATATATTATAATAAAGCTCTACGAAGATCTTCTAGCAGAAATAGAACTAGGTTGCAAAAACAAAGAAAAAAATTTGCAACCCTACAAAGGAAACCAAAAAAAAAATACACTAAAGCACTGACCCTTTCTAAAATATTATTTTTGAACTCTAGGGGGGTAAGTGCACAAAGTTGGGGGGAAAAAAAGGCCCTACTCCTGGACATGATTTTTCTGAAATTTCATAAATATGAACTTCTGTAGATAATTTGAGATGGCTACACTCAAAATTTGAAGATGGTATAAAAAAATGAATTGTAGCATTTTGAGTCTAGTTTCTAAAAAAATATTTTTTTTGAAAATTGGTTAAGTATAAATGTCAAACATCTAAAATTTGAAGAGGACCTCCTATTTTTCAAGAAAACATAGTAGATAGATGGTTGTGGGCCCTCCATTTTTTAGCATCGTTACACATTATTTCAAATCCTTTGGTGAATATGTAGATAATATCTTCTAGTGTGTTATGATTTTTTTTAATATTTTTTCAATGAATATTTTTTTCATTAATTTTTCAATTAAGTAGATCCTGAAAACTGATAAAAAATGGATAGTTGCCCATGTGGTCCCCCATAACTACCTCAAAAAAATATGAAAGTTACTTGTCAAGATGTGATTGGTTACTTTTAATTTTATAGAATAAATGTTGAACAAGTATTAGATATTACATGTTCAACTTCTGGTACACTTTAATATTTATATACACCAATATGTTTCATCAATAGAACACATGTTAGCAAAAGCCTTGCTCAACAATTGGAACATGCACAGTGATTGGGACCTTTCCCCTATTAGGTCAAGGATATACCTTACTACCTTACTTGCTTAAAATCCTATCTTACCTTTTTATTTTTTTTGATATCTTTAACCAAACTCCTTTATTTATAAATTTTGAACTGATTTGTTTAAGTGGAAAACCCATTGAATTGGACTATGTAATATAGATAATCTTATGTAAGTAGAAATAAGAATTGAGCCCTTGGTGTAACAGTGCATCTCTTGGATTCTATTTCAATAATGTTATCTAATGGAGCCCAATACCTATGAATCATGCCTTGGATTATCCCAAAAACATTCCTAAATTATGTTGAATAAAGTCCCTTAAGTTTCCTCCAAGGTCACTTAGTGCATCTAATTCAATAGGTGCATTTTCATGTCCTAATTGAAAGTCTAACAAGAATATTCTATTGTTACAATTATTCAAGATTCCCCTAATGTATTCAAATACATTATTCAAAATTTTCCTAAAATTAAAATCTCTTGTGAAAATATGATTAATCCTCCATTCCATGTACCTCCTTCATCTACCCCTCCATCACACATGGGAAAACCATCAACCACTCCATCCATTCCCACCTCATCTCAAGAGTGTGTCTTTGACATGGGACTAGTCCTAGCAACACCATGGATGCAGTAATTGCAATCTCAAAAACAAACCTGACAACACTTGGTGCTCATCAATACTATAGAGTTTTATACCTTGTTGCATGTAATTCAGATGGTAAGATAGGAAAGTAGGATGATGGGTACAAGGTATGTACATGTTTTTATTGAATATTTTGGTCAAGTTGGGTATGCATTTTTTTTTTGTATAATATGTGGTTTCAAGCTCAATAAACTGGAAATGGTCACATGTATCCATTAATGATGATGTGGTTTTAAGATTTTTTAAGATGTGGTGCCTTTAGTGATGAATGTATAGCTTAGAAAATATCTAAATGCATTAGCGACTTTTTTTGAAACCATTAACAGATGGCTATGATTTAGAAGTATAGGGTGGCATAAAATTGGCATTGACCAAGTATGACATATGTATAATTTACCCCATCTCAAACTCTATTTAGCTTATTCAAGATACATTAAAGGTGATAATGTCCCCTAAATTTGATCCCTGCTTCCCCTCAAGGATGATACTGAGCAGAGGGACCCAATAATTGTTCATATGGATGATGAGATGTTCACCTCATATAGATGGTTGATCAGAATTGAATACCAGTGTGTAACCCCTCACTGAATGTTTCAAGATTATATATTTTGTACATATATCTTCAATCATCTTGTTCATATTTCATTGTAATGAACTTAAACCTTATGATGTGGACTGCAAGAAAGTAGTACATCTCATAATTCTTTCTTTGGCTTAGGATTTGAGGTTGAGGAGTCCAATATTGAATTGTGTTCTCTCTTATGTGTAGGACTTAATATGAATTTACTTTGGGATATAAAGGTAATTCAAAGAATAGGGATCTAAATAATTTGAGTGCATGCATAGAAAATTGATAACATTCTGTGCTTGATCAATTCGGATGGGATGTTAAAGGGCTCTAGATGATAATTTTCATACAGTAATAGCAAGTTAAAAGATCACATCATGTGAATTATTTACTAGACATGAGTTGATTGGATCGATGTAAATATTTAAACATTATTGGCTTATATGTATGTATGATAAATTTTTGAATAGGCCTTAGTTGGATTGGTTGGAGGTGGTGGGACATGTCTAGGTAACAAAGATGTCCATATCTAAAAACTCTTAACACTTCTCCAAGTGTGCTAGACCTACACATGTGGAAATATTTGATTGGATTGGGTGTTTGAGGCTCTAACAAATTTGATGTTTCTAGGACAAGTGATAGTTAGGTCTCTAACACAAGTATATGTGTGTACAAGATACACAAGTGGTGATGTATCTAATTAGATCAGGCCTCAAAGGGATCTGATATCTCTTTAATGCTTCTAAGACCTGACACCTCTAATATGCAACTCTAAAACTTCCAAGACTTGATGCATCTCTAATATATTTAACACTTTCAAGTGTATGAGGTACATATGTGGAACAACAAGGTTCAATTATAGGGGCAATTCAATCGAGGAGGCATGGGAGGCCAATTTGAACCCCTTCTTGACATAACTATAAGAGCATGATATATGCTTTGGGATAAAATTAAGTATGATTCTATCTATCATGAATTTAACCAATTAGTCGATTGGTTCAATTAGGGGTGTGATTTGGGCAAAATTGAGCCCCTAAACCAAATATATGGCCCAATTGATTGTATAATCTAGATGCAACATGTATGGCTTACCTAACTCTAATTTAATCAAAAATGCAAATATGAATGCAAATGTGGCCAATTTCAACCCATTAAACCTAAATTGGAGTCTATGATGTGATTAAAGGGGCTAAATTAAGTCACATTTCAAGACATGTGGATCATAAACCCTAATTTCATCACCTAAACATGTACAGTTCCCATAATCCCTAATTTCATGACATATACACATGTACAAATCCATTACACTAAAATACTAACCCTAGATCTTAATATTATGAAAAACACAACCACTGATTTCCCTGATTTCATCATAGATACATAGATTCATGAATGTGATTAGTGCCACTTTGTGAACCCGTTATTCACCTAGGTTTGTAAGGACCTATGATGGGATTATGGGTAAAATTAACCTATTTCGTCTTATATATTGAGCCTTATTGCATCATATGATACTCTTATTGATTCATAGTCTTATCAAGAGTCTTATAGCATCATGTATTTGAAATTTATGTGTCATATTAGGAATTTATGCATCATATTGAGCCTTATTGCATCATATGATATCCTTATTTCATCATATTGGATATTTATTGAATCATATGATAGTCTTATTACATCATATGATAGTCTAATAACATCATATGATAGTCTTATTACATCATATGACAGTCTTATTGCATCATATGATAACCTTATTATAACATCTGATAGTCTTATTGCATCATATTAGGGATTTATGCATCATATTATAGTCTTATTGCATCATATTATAATATTATAGGGGATTTTATGCATTAAATATGAGTTTTTGTGATTGTTTTTGTAGTATATGCCTATACTTCAAGAAACACGTATGTGTTTATACAATGTGTACGCGTTCCTTGAAGTAAAAAAAAAAGCTTGCTTTTTAATGTCTATTTTAATCTCTAATTAAGATTATTATCCCCACAGACATTCCCTACATACTTTTTTGTAGTTTTTTTGGACCCCACATTTTGAAGTACATTCTTGGTTATATTTGTCAAAATGGGCTATTTGCATTCATGGAAGTATTAGATAAAACACAAAGAGTGAGAAATAACCAGATTATATTCATAGCATACATTCCATTTTTGAACGATACAAGAAGGCGTATTAAATAGGTAAAGAAATGAGCCACCTGAGAAACATGTGAAAAGGGTGCGTAAAACAACCAATGTTGGCTAGCATGAAAATAGATAAGTCTGTTAACCAAACTAACCTCTTAACCCAAGTGGTTAAGGCAACTAACCAATAACTAATTACCTTAGTCAATAACCTAAGGTAAATACATAATTACACTAACACCCTCCCTTAATGATAAAATCAGAAACAAGATCAAGTTTATCTCTAAATTTTATGAACTTCTCTGCACCAAGTGGTTTGGTCATTATATCAGCTAGTTACTCTATAGTGGGTTAGTAGAAGAGACTGATGTCTTCATTTTTAACCAATTGTTGGATGTAATGATGGTGAACCTCAATGTGTTTGGTCCTAGCATGGAATACTGGATTCTTCACCATCTTCAGAACACTCTGGTTGTCATAGAAAATTGGAGTACGCTTTGATGACTCAAACTAAAGATCCTCCTAGATTTTCTTTATCCACACAGTTTCGTAACCTGCACTGACCACATCTTTATACTCTGCTTCTGTTAAAGATAATGCCACTATAGTTTGTAGTTTGCTCTGCCATGAGAAAACTCCTAAACCAAGAGTGAATACATAGCCTATTGTAGATTTTATTGAATCTACTGATCCTACCCAATCAGAGTCAAAATACCCTAAAAGATCAAAATCTACAAACTTCTCATATAAAGTCAAGAGTACCTTTGACATATCTTAATACCCATTTTGCAGCTAACCAATGTACTTCCTATGGCTTAAATATGAAGTGAGATACAAAACTCACTGCAAAACAAATATTCGATCTAGTGGTAGTGAGGTAAATGAGACTACCCACTATCTATCGATACACTATTTCAATGATCAGAGGTGGAGCAGTGTCAGTTGAAATTTTAGCTCCAACTTCCATAGCTGTGTAAGTTGGATTACAATCCATCATTTTAAACCTTTCTAGTAATGATTTGGCATACTTATTCTGTGACATGAATATAACATAATCACCTTTCAAAGACTCAACACCTAAATAGTATTTCAATAGTCCTAAGTCTATCATGTCAAAAGTACAACAAATATCAACCTTCATTTGTTGAATGAGACTAGCAATACTATCGGTGATGGCTATATCATCATAATATACAATGAGAATCAATATATTATCACCAGACACCTTTACATAAAGAGTTGGTTCATAGTTACACCTTTTGAAACTAGACTCCCTAAGGTATGTATCTATCTTCATATACCAAGCTCAAGGAGCCTGCTTAAGCCCATACAAGGACTTGATCAACCTACAAACAAGATGATCCTTACCAGGAACCTAAAAATCATATCCAAATATCCATTTAAGAAAGCACTCTTGACATCCATTTGATGCACCTAATATCCAAACTGAGCAACAATAGCAATAAGCAAAGAAAAGTTACCATCTTTGTAGAAGGAGCAAAAGTCTCCTCATAAAAAACCCCTTCCACTTATGCATAACCTTTTACAAAAAGTATGGCTTTGTATTTGTCCAAGGAACCATATGCTTTGTATTTTAATTTTTTAATCCATTTACAACTAATGGATTTATTTCCTGGTGGTAGCTCCATAAGCTCCCAAGTCTTATTTTTCATCAAAGAATCATATTCCAATTACATGGTTGATTCTAACTCATGCTTCCCTTTGGCCTCTAAAAAATAATTAGGCTCAAATACATGTGAAACAATAGTTGTTAGAGAAAAAATTACATGCTCACATTTATTACCAAACTGATTTCTTGATCTCAATCTTCTTCCTTCCACACTCTGTGGCAAGTTTCCCTCCTTTAGTGATTTCATAGTGGCAGAATAACACTTTGGCTTCTTTGTTTTTTCTGATAGAACCTCACAATGACTTGCATCGATTCCCTCCCTGGAATGTGAGTCTACTGATCAACTAGAATCCTACTCAACTTTCACACCATAATTTATAATAGAATCATTAGAAGAAAATAATGACTCAATATCTAAAATTGTACTAGTTGATGTGAAGTATGGCATCTTTCATTTACTATGACATCTCTATTTACCACAACTTTATTAGTAGAAATATCAAGTAATCTATAGGCCTTTGATTGCTCACTATACCCAAAAATCATGTATGCTTTGATTTTTTCATCCAATTTACTTCTCTTTTGACTAGGAATAACTGCAAAAGCTACACAACCAAAAATTTAGAAAGCACTTACATCTGGAGTTCGACCTGACCAAGCCTCTTCTGGAGTCATATTCTCCAATGATTTTGTAGGATTTCTATTGAGGATGTACACTGCCATATTCATTAATTCTACCTAATATCTATATGGGACATTTTTGCTTTGGACCATACAGTGAGCCATGTCCATCACCATCCTATTTCCCCTTTCCACAACTCTAGTTTGTTGCAGAGTGTAAGGGGTAGTGTACTGTCTATGTATGCCTTCAGTGGTATAAAAATATTTGAACTATTTTGATATGAACTCAACCCTATTATCTATTTTAAGAGATTTCACTGATCATCCTGCCTTTTTTCAACTATAGCTTTCCAAGTAAGGAAGTTAGAAAAACAATCATATTTATTCACTAGAAAGTATACCCACTTTTTTTCCTAGAGAAATCATTGACCAACAATAGAAAATAATGGACTACAGAAGAGGTAGGTGTTTGCATTGGACCATGCAAATTTGCATGTACCATATCTAATACTCCCTTAGATCTTGAAGCTTTACCAACGTCAAATGAATGTCTAACTTGCTTCCCCAACTGACATCCAATACATACATGATGACTATCCTAAATAGAAGAAATCCCCTTAACCATCTTAGTCTTGCTCAATGTAGTTAATTACTGGAAATTCAAATGCCCATATCTTTTATTCTATAGTGAACTTTTTCTATCAATCACTACAAGTGCACTTTACTTTACCCTTTGTGGTTCTGCAAGCTTATACAAGCCTTTCTCACCAATCCCAATAATAATAATCTTTTTATATCTGGTGATGACTAAACATTATTGTCCTTGAAACTTTATAACAAAATCATATTTTGAAGTGATCTCACTAATGAAAAGCAAATTTTTGTTCATATTAGGCACATACCTAACATTCTTAAATGTATACTAAACTTCACCATTAAAACTGATATGAAAATTACATATCCTTCTACAAAATGAGTCTTACCATCTCCCAAAGATACAGATTCATTATTATTGTCATTTAAAAAAAATCCACATACCTATCCTTATGGCATGTATAATGGCAAGATGCCCCTAAATCAAAGTACTAAGCTCGATCCATCACAAATTTACCACTGGAAGCCATGGAAGCAAAATCAAGAGATTTTTCCTTACCTTCACCTTCAGCTATATTCACATGATGAGCTTTCTTTATGAGATTAGTAATACCTGTTGTCTTTTCCTACAATCTTTATTAAGATGACAAGGTTGCTTACAGTTAAAACATTTCCACTTAGATCTCTTATTATAACCACTTATGAAGTTTCTATCGAAGAACTAGTAGTTTTACCAAACTACTTACCTTTCCATTGATAAAGAATGCACTCTCTATGAAGTAGATATAGACAACATTGTCTACTCCTATCATCTCTCCTTCTACAATAATAATGTGGATAACTTTTCAAAGTCCAAAGTATGCATCTCAACAATCATGTGCAAGGACTCCACAAATGACTCAAATGAAGGTAGAAGATTCTACATAACCGAGCAATCAAATCTTGCTCACCAATAGGTTTTTGTATAGCCTTCAACTGATCACTGATGTCTTTGATATGCAAAAAAACATAAAAATGGAGCCACCTTCTTGCATCTTAGTAGAAAATAATAAATTCTTCAAATACAATACCCTACTAGCTTTAGAAGACTGGTATTTAGAAGTAAATTAATCCACAAAATTAATGCAATGGTCACATTTCTAACCTCAAGATTAGATCAAGATTCTGATATTTACATATCATCAAAATTTTGTGACTCTACAAACTAAATTTTTTTTTGTCAATTTTTGTGAATTTGGAAACAAGAGGTGTTGTAAAGTAGCCATTTTGGCCTACTTTTTCTATGAAAAAAATAAATATCAAACAAACCATGATGAATTTACATAAAATTGCTCCTACCCACTGAGTCAAATCACAAACTGGTTAATACCTCCAGTTTCAGTAAAAAAAACTCAACACCATTTGGAAAATTTTAATTTTTCCATCTTTAAAAACAACAAAAAATGGACATTTTTTTTTTTTTGAGATCTACAATCCAATTTAAAAAAATTATTTTTTACCAACATTCAAATTAAAAACCTAGAAAATAATGAAATTTTTACCTTCCAGAACTTTTTTGAAATAATTAGTCACTAGTAGGTCCCTAAAAACCCTTATAAGTTAAAGTTTTGAATTATTTCAATTAAAAAATTAAAATTAATTGAAATAATAAAATTTTAGATTAGAATTTTCATAAAAATAATTAGCGAATCAAAAAATTGTCCTACAATTTTTAGACCCCTCACTCACCAAAAATAGTGCCCAAATGAAAATATGGTCTCTTCCCCAAACCGTACAGAGATGACCAACCAAAAAACTTTAAATGCGATTTTCAAACAAATAATTAGTGGAATTTGATTATGTCTGATCCAACAAACAAATTTTGAGCCAGATAATTTTATAGTAAAAGGAATCATAAAAAGTAATGCTCAAATGAATTTTTAGGATTTTCCTCCAAGTTAAATGGCTAGTCACAAGAAAATAAATAAATTTCTTCCTCTCACGGCTCTTCACCAGTGCTTCATGCTCCTCCCTAACAAGACCGTCCTCTCTTGCTTCATAGGCTTCCTCCCAAGCTTCCTAAACCACAAGCTCTAATTACCATATTAGATAAAACACAAAGAGTGAAAAAGAATCAGATTGTATTCATAGCATACATTCTATATCTGAATAATACAAGAAGGCCTATTAAATAGGCAAAGACATGAGCTGCCTGAGAAACATGTGAAAAGGATGTATAAAACAACCAATGTCAGCTAACATGAAAATAACTAAGCCTGTTAAACAAACTAACCTCTTCACCCAAATGGTTAAGGCAACTAACCAAAGACTAATTACCTTAGTCAATAACCCAAGGTAAATACATAATTACGCTAACAATAAGGGAAATAAGTTGAAGAATAAAACACCAAAGTAATTAGAAGAGTTGAGAGAAAAAACAAGGTACAAATGCAAGCACTTCATCCCAGACAAGGTACAAACACTAACCCTGATGAGCCAAATGCCTTAGATAATGAAGCAAATAGCAATAATGAATTGAATAATGATGAAACTAACAATAATGAATTGAATTATGATGAAATTCACAATAATGAATTAAATTAAGATGAAATTGATAATAAAAAATTAGATGATGTTGGTAATTCACATTCAAAGTTTAAAGTTTTTAATTTTGTTGATGAAGAGCTTATGCATGATAATTTACCCACCAATAATGAAGAAAATTTAATGGACTCAAATAATGATGAAATTAACAATGAATTTTTTTTATGAAAATATATAATGAAGAAACAAAAAATGAAGAAAATTTCATGGAAACATATAATGATTTAGAAACACCCTCTGAACAGATTCCACCAATAACAACACCTCCAAGAATTGTGCGTAAAAAAGATAAGTACCTAATTGAAGTTGATGAAAATATTTTGAAACCAATGCATAACAAAATGTCTGACCGCCATTCGAGAAGACTAGCTCAAGAAATTTGGGATAGTTTCTTTCATATATTGCAGTATGGTAGTCAAAGATGTCAATTATTTGTTTCATTACTGAAATAGGTTAGGATGAGACCTACAATGTACACATTAAGACTAAGAACATCTAACATGGATGATGAAAATGATGAAATTATTGAAAATATACAAGATGCATATCATATTGTAGACCTGAAATCATGACAAAAAGATTGTAATGTTACCTGATATATAATGACAACTTGTGCAGTAAGTGCTAAAAAAAGAAAAATGATTGAATTTAAAAACAAGTTGAACACTTGATATAAATAGAAAAACATTAATGAAAGTAATTATAAGACTGAAAGACTTAATGAACCCAGTACGAAAGAGCTCTTCACATACTCTGGTAGACTTTCATGAAAGGACAAGGCTATAACTGATGATTTGAAAGACTTACTTGCATAATTTTGAAAAGATAATACAAGAGTTTTTCTCAATGCAAAAGATGTAGTGAAAAGGAGAGTTAGTTCTCATAATCATGAAGCAAATCTAAAACATTTCATGGATATGACTCAAACATAATTGTATTGTAATTTTTTGGAAAAACATCCATAAATTGCTATTAGTCAAAGATTTTTTGAGATGGCTAAACTTTTTTATGTAAAAATAAATCACATACTCACCACTTGTTGTTGTAGGAAACATATTGAATTTTCAATGAACTATGATATTTTTGGCCATATTCATTGTACTTTGCATACCAACAACATTTTGTAAGAGTGTGGCATAGAAGTTTCATCAAAATCAGTGAGAAAATTTATTCCAAATTTTTTTTGTGAAAGACCAGATGGACAATTCTTTTATAAGAAAGAATGTTTGGATGGAGATTACAACATTTGTGGTGGATTGCCAAACTTAAAAAAATGTATCCATGAGGAGTGTAGAAGTGCAATTGGATAAGAATTAGTCAGTTTTAGCAAATACAAATCTATGACATATCAAGTAAAAGATGACAAAGAATCTAAATGGTGTGAGCTTATTACGAAAAAGATACCTCTTTCATAATTTATGGTCGAATTCAAAGAGAAATTTATTTATGAGTATGCAAGGCACACACATAGGGCTAAATGGTTGGATGAACATTTCAAACTAAGCAAAGACACATTCCCACTTGATTCTATTGTTTCAGTAGTTGAATTTTCTAAAAAATACATATTCAAATCACAAATGGAAGTTCAATCACAGTATTACAACTCAACACAAGTCATATTCATGCATATAGTTTCATCCATGCACCTAATAGTACAAAAGAAGATCAAAAAATATTAAGGGAGTACCATTTATATATCAGTGATGACCAATCACATTATACAGAGTATGTACAAGGTTGTTTTGAGAATTACTATAGACAGTTGACTCAGAGGAACATTATTTTCAAACAACATTACATCTGGTTAGATAATTGCACATCATAATTCAAAAATGCATAGATGTTTTATTGGTTAAACAAGATGCACATTACCATTGGTATAGAACATATTTAGAGTTTTACTGAGGCTGGCCATGGAAAAGGGGAACATGACAGTGCTGAATCATATGTAAAAAGAGATGTTGCAAGGGAGGAGTTAAAATTTGAAAATGTTGCCAATTTAATTGATGCAAAAATTATGGTTGAATGTTGTAATGAGAACATATGTCATGGTTCTCAAGTAAATTTTGTTGTTCATAGACATTTTTGGTTAATGGAGGTAAAAGACTTGGCAATTTATGAGGATTGTATGACTCTAATAGGTTCAAGTGAGTTTCACTCATTTTGTAGCTTAAATGTAGGTTTTTGGATTATTCATACGTGAAACTTGGCATGTTTTTATTCTGCATGCATGGACTCTGTTTGGAATGAGTGTGAGTCACAAGAGTGGATGGGTGATTAGAGTTCTATACCTCTAATTCCAATCAACACATATCAAGTTCCACCAGCATTGTAACTTACAGACATGAGATCATTACACGACTTTGACCATATATCCAATCTAGTATAGCCAAGTAGAAGATAAATCTTTATGTACTATTTATTCTCATAATCTATCTTCATAATGTCATTAAAAATTGTTTTTTATGACATAAGCCATGTTTTTGCAATTATTGAAGATGAGGATAATGAAGCTGGAAGAAATTACTACTTATGTCAGTGTGTAGATGGAAAGAAAAAATTGACTTCCCCAGTCATAGATGGAGAAAACATTGATTATCC
The DNA here is from genome assembly GCA_037957365.1 of Torreya grandis. Taxonomy (NCBI): domain Eukaryota; kingdom Viridiplantae; phylum Streptophyta; class Pinopsida; order Cupressales; family Taxaceae; genus Torreya; species Torreya grandis. Next base: position 4,989,908 of record JARHVA010000526.1, on the reverse strand, counting down.
CACTAGGTCTATGGTAGTCACTGGAACTTGGATTTGATGATATCCTATAAGAAAATCAAAATTGTAAGTTGGAGGTCAATAAGTTGTCTCTTCATTACCAAAAAGTTGCATTTTAGGACCCATTACTGAAACTTCTACCACGGATTTCTCTTAGAGGTGCTTCAGACTACATTCAGAGTAAAATTATAGGGCTTTCCAATGGACATGAAGTATCTTACGGTTCCTCCATATGACTTATGATTTTGGTTTTATGCATGCTCAAAATTAGGCTAAAAATTAACATCTTTCTTATATTGGGAAGGGCATTCTTGAGCCTAAAATGGGTGGTGGGTTTCTTGATCAGGCCAGATGGGAGGCCAAGAAACTGGTCCTATATGTTATCTGCCCCTTTGAATGTGTTGGCAATGCTAATTTTTATCCAAAAAACATCAAAAATTGAGTTATTGGACTGTAGATTCAACTTTGACAATATTTATTGTTATTGTTTTTGTGCTCTGGAATAGTAGTGAAAATGTAAGTGCAAGAGGAATTGGATGTCACAGTCATTGGAGAACATGTAATTCACCTGTATAGATGTGATTAAAATTGTGGATTTACACCTGTCGGTCTCGAAGGCAAAATTGCTAGTTGGAGGTTAACAAATTATCTCTTCACTACCAAAAAATTGCATTTTAGGATCTGGTACTACAACTTTTGCCATAGATTTCTCTTAGAGGTGATTAATGCGAGATTTAGGATGAAATTAGATCGATTTTCTGTTCACATAAGGGATCTTACAATTCCTCCATATGACTTATATTTCTATTTTTATGCATGCCTGAAGTTAGGCTAAAAATCAACATCTCTTTTGTATTGAGCAGGGCATTCTTAAGCCCATAATGGGTGGTGGGTTTATCAACCAGACTAGATGGGAGGCCAAGAACTTAGTCCTATATGTTATCCACCCCTCTAAATGTGTTAGCAGTGCCATTTTTTAGCCAACAAGCATTATAAATTGAGTTCTCAGACCGTAGCTTCAACTTTGACAACATTTATTGTCAGTGTTTTTGTGCTCCAAAATAATAGTGAAAATGCACTTGTGGGTGGAATTGGATGTCACGATCATTGGAGCATATGTAATTTGATTATATATATGTGATTTAAGTGGTGGATTTGCACCTACTAGTCTTGGAGGCAAAATTTCTCGCTAGACGTCTACAAGTTATCTCTTCACTGCCAAAAATTTGCATTTTAGGACCCATTACTGCAACTTTTGCCATAGATTTATTTTAGAGGTGATTTAGACTAGATTCAGGGTGAAATTAGAGGGTTTTTTCATGCACATGATGGATATGATGGTTCCTCCGTATGACTTACATTTTTGGTTTTATGCATGCTTGAAGTTAGGCTAAAAATTACCATCTTTCTGATATTGGGAAGGGTGTTCTTGAGCCCATAATGAGTGGTGAGTTTGTAGACCGGGCCAAATGGGAGGCCAAGAACCTAGTCCTAAACATTATTCACCTCTTCAAATGTGTTCATAGTGTGAGTTTTCTAGTTGGAGGCCATTAAGAATCCAAGATGAACCTTGTATGTAAAATGAGATGTTGGAGTGAGTAAGATAACTTGAAAAGGGAATGATGGTGTTTCATTTAGGTTCCATGAGCATTCAGGATCCGTGGGGTCTTGGATAATTTGATAAATATTCCTGAAAACCTAATGTTTCATTCATAGTCAAAATATTCCACCTACAGTCCATCCTTCAGGTTAGTGTGCATAGATAGACAGTTGGCTTCTACAAATTCAAGCATACTAGGAGAGGTTTCCAAAGAACACTTGCAATCATACCCTCAAAGCATGCAACTATAGCTAGGGAAACACAGTCATGAAGTCAATATTTTCAATATTTAAGTTTCTTTGCCAAAGCAATATTTTGAAAACATGTACCTACAACCATCATAGGGATTGAACATGAATATGTAGTTAGGCCTTTGTATGGAAGTTGACTATGTAAGGCCCAAATGCCTTGCTAAGTGGCCAGAACATCTTAGATGAAGGTTTAAGGGTGATTTCCAATGAATTAACAGTAATAATTGGGCTAAATGGATTTAAATTAGACCAAATACTCCCTTTTCTCATAACATAAATCTCTAGGTATTATTGACATGCAGTCATATGAGGATTTTTGAGAAGGTACAAGGTGACATGGAAGATTGTGAGATAGCAAATGAAGGGTTGAATCATGTAAGGAGAGGTTAAATGATATTTTAGAGTAAAAATAATAATGATAACATAAGAACCAAGGAAAAAGAGGATGATGACTCATTTGTGAAATTTGACCAAGCAGACATGTGCCACTAGCTTTTGTCAAAATGAGCCTACAAGGCAAAATATGTTGGATCTAATCATGAAATTTGGTGGAGAGGATAATTATGACCTAATATACCCATTGAATATATTTTTAAATTTTTTTATAATATAAAATATTCACTATTTTAGTAAAATAAACCCTATGTCAAATCACGATCAACATTAGAGCCTACCTTGGAGAAATTGGTCAATTTGGGGCATCTACAGGTTAAGTCAAAGCACAAAATTTGGTATGAATGTTATCCATGACATAAAAAAACATCACATTCCATCATAAAGGTCATATAAAGAGTGAAATTTTCCACTTTTTTGACATAATACTCTTGTAGTCAAGAAGGCAACCATTGGAGATTTCTAGAATTTTTGTCAGTTCTAGATGTCAAGAAGCAGTTTAGGCCTTAGAGAGGTATTAAAACCATAAAATATAATGTTTTAAACCTATATTTTTCTATATAAATAATTAAATTCAGATTTTTCATGATTTTTTTTGAAGAAATACAAGTTTTGGCATGAAGGAACCATGCAGGCAACTCAAGGTAAATTATGGTAAAAAGGGTCTATACGACAAATTACATATCCAAATGAATTTAAACCTGGTAAAATTGGTATTCATAACTTAATATAACCCTAAATAATATTTTTAAGATCATATGACAAGCGAAATTTCTCATTATTTTTCCGTAATCCCCTCCATGTCTCATAACTGTCACTATTCATGCAGGCATACATTTTGAAGTTTTAATGTGTGTTTGAGGGTTCCAAACTTAGGGAAGTATTTTAGAAGTATGGTAAGATTATTTTAAACCTACTAAACACCTTTTAATAGTATTAACATTTCAAACTTCATGCAATCCCCATATGTAGGCTCAAATCCCCATAGGCAGTCTCAAAGGCATAAAGGCAAAGTTGGTTTTTTTTATCATTGAAAAGGTGTTATGAGATGTTTTAGATGTCATGAGGATGTTTTAAATAAAATAAGATCAGTGGGAAGGTAAAATTGGTCCTTTGGAGAGTATGTACAAGGTATGGTAAACCTTAGATTAGGGTTTGGGCATTTTCGAGAGATTTAACCATGGGAATTTAATTAAACTTTGTAATATTAATACCCTATACATGTACAAGGTGAATCAAGAGGTTTTACCCTGAGATTATATGGATATATTTGGATTATAGGATAAAGGGTTTGGAAGAGGGCTAATTAGGCCTAAATGAGGGTAGGCTAATGAAGGAAGTGATAGTTAGAGGTGGAGTTGGATATGAAATTTGACATAGACATGGAAAAGGATAAAGTGTACCTATAAATTCCATTATAATGTCTTGATCAATCATAACTTTTTCGTACAAGTAAAAATAAAGTAGAAAAAGGATACAAGCCTTAAGAGAGAATTTTGTCCATAAGGTGTGGAATGAGATTCAAAGATTGTTTGATTACTTGAAGGGGGTTATACCAGTATGTTATGATAATCTAAGACCATATGTGACAATAGGTTGAGCTCTTGAAACATAGAACAAGATTTGGTCCTTGAGACCCAAAGAAGGTGCCTAGTAAGAAGCTAGAAAGAGATTGAGAGTAAGTTTATGAATGAAATGAGGTAAAATATGTGTTGTGAGCGTATGGACAGAGGTCAATGCTATCAAGAAGGTGCTACTAAGAGTACAAGGAATAAGTACTAGGTGTAAGAAGCTAAATTAAGCTTAAAGAGTCAAAAGAGGAGCTATATTGTGAAAGAAGATTCAAATCAAACCATAGAAAGTGAATGTGATCAATTAGGTTTATCATCAGCATACAAACATAATTCAAATTCAATCATTAATATTATTTATTTATTATAAGGGTCTGATTTGCAAAATTATTCTAACAAGTTATTCTCAATCTCATAACATTTGTAATTCTTAAGAATACTTCAAAACCAATCATTCATAATACTTTGAACACAAGTAATTCAAACAAGATTTAATTCATTTGTTTTCTTAAATATTCATGTACAAAATAATAATGCCATGTGTGAATGCCATATATAGGCATATAATGTCAATAATGCATGCATTTCCATATAGGCATACAAAAAATTACATCATGTCTAACAACATATTATCTAATGTCAGGTGAATACATCATATATGCATGTACAATTCTAAAAATGCATACATTTCCATATAGGTATACAAAAAATTACATCATCTACAACATCCTAATCATCAAATAGTTTCCCTCTTTATACCTTCTTCGAAGAAGACTCTCCCTGAAATGTCCTGCTTGTAGATGGAGAGATATCTCAAATTCTTTAGATTTCTCCAAGGTTTGACTATAGATATTACACTCATATCTTGCTTTCAATCAAACCTATTCAAATACAAAAATTGTTATAAAATTAAAAAGTACACATGAAACCAAGTTAAGAAACTCATGTTTTAAACTATAATAAAAAATCATTTAAACATGCACTTATCGCAATCTCATGGTCCTTCTCAATTTTACAATGATGCTTGACTGGGTTAGTGCCAAGATTAGTTGTATGAACAAGCATTTAAAATTATGAATAAACATGAGGAATTTTCATAGTAGTCACTTGAATCAAACTATCAAATGTCATATGATAGCCGTACATACATACTACATTCATGCATATAAGTTATATTTGCCAAAGTATATATTAAAATTATTAAAACAAAAGTACTAAATTATAATTCAAAGTTACAAGTGAATATACATACCTCGGTGAGTGCCTCTACAGATGACATTGTAATAGCAATGCCCGAGTCTATCTTGACTTGTAATGATGGAGGAGTGTCCACCCTAGTCATCAGTTAAATAAATAAACTAATAATTAATAACTTGGGCAATTCATTGATTAAACAATTTGATAACAAACTTGGTCTTGCATAAGATATGAAAAAATATTATGAGGTCATGGGAAGCATGAATGTGACAAGTGGATATGTGCAACATGTGACTTGTAACACCACACTGAAGGCAAGAAATGTCAGTTTCATGAGGGAGAATGAAAAGACAACAAGGGGGATTTTTGAGTGAATTTTGTGAAATTGAGTCATTGAATGCAAGTTAGGTGTTGAAACACCCTTGATACACCTATATACACTAGGTTGGATGCTTGTATAGCTTTGATGAGATGTATTTCATATTTTGACCTCATTACTTGGTCATTAAACTTAATTATCTTAAGGTAGTGACTTGGTATAGTTGAGGACAGTCCTATGAGCTATGGTGTCTAAATTTATTTGTTTTGAAATTTTTATCATGTTAACACCTTGAATAGTTTGATTACAGTCATTCATTACTTTTTAGTCCAACTGAGTATTGGTGTGATTAAAAAGCCTTTACAAATATTCATTGTGATAAGACAAATAACCTGTATAGGTGGTTGTTGAGAAGTTTGTAAACTGAGTTTTAATCAGGTAAGACACCTAGAGTGATAGGTTGATTTTATAGGGACATCTATACTTGAGACTTTTAAGAGTGTCTAGAACCTTATAAAATAGGTCTCATCAAAATATAAAGAAACATATAAAAAATAGAATTGAATATTGTAGAGATAAGAGTGAGTGGACATTCTTCTTTACAAGTGCATGATTTTGGTTGCCTTATAGGTGACATTAGGTCGACTATCTATCCTTAGATTTCTCTCAATTTTTACAAGGGAAGGTCTCTATGTATATAGTGCAAGTAAGTTGAGGTCAAAAAAGGGTGTTATAATCTTGTCAACACTCAATATTCAGTTTAGGGGGACTTTCCTAATGAAAGGTGTTATAGTCTTATAGAGTCGACATGTCACTCGAGTGATGAAAGTGCATGGATATAGATAGGCCCTCTCCCCCAACTAGAGGTATTAGGTCTTTGGGCCCCCTAAGTAGGTGGTGGTAACAAACTACTCAACCCCATTTATCTATATAGGGTTGAGGTTCCCTATTTGTATATAGTCACAAGGCTTATGGCATATACATATAGGCTATAGTTTATAGTCGACACTCTCCCAACAAACTAATGAGATCTAATGGCCTACTCTATATAGCTATAATAATATATTCTAGTTCTAAATTGTAATTGACTAGGTACAATGGGATCAAGAGGCTATGCCATATAAATTTAAAACTCCATAGATAGAGATGAAATTATTACTCTAGATTGGAATTGAATTGCTAGCTATGACCATTTTGGATATCGATCATAGAGATTGAACCACTATATATGATTAGGATAACAAGGAATTAAGTGGTTGGCTATGAGGCCAGTATTTAAAATAAAGGAGTGGTGTGCATATTGATGAAGACATGCTATGCTCAATTGAAAAATTGATAGATATATATTGTATCAAACAACTTTTATCAAATGAATTATATATATATATATATATATATATATATATATATATATATATAAGCAGGTCAATCCCAATCAGTAGGATTGAATGTATATGTATACATATAAGCAGGTCAATCCCAATCAATAGGATTGGATGCGCGCACGCACACACACACACACACACACACACACACACACACACACACACACACACACACACACACACACACACACACACACACACACACACACACGCACACACACACACACACACACACACACACACACACACACACACACATCCAATCCTACTAATTGGGATTGACCCACTATGGGAACTACATATAATGGGATATCAAGCAAATGTTCAACTCGTTATTTTGGTTATTGAAAACATAGTTTGAAACTCAAAATAAAAGTAAAAATGTTGAGATGGAGAATGAGTTTATAACACTATGCCAATCCATGTTAATACATCAAACAATAAAAAGTCCAACAAAATAATAATAGGTATTTTATATTTTCTTACACAAAATCTACCAATGATGCAATTAAGGTGTATGACTATATATTTAGAGTATATAAGATTCACTTAAAATTTTATCTTATTATTCACAAAAAAATACATATATATTATTCAGTTTAAACATGTAAATTAATTTCTAACTTTTTAATTTACAAATATAACTTAAAAATTTAACATGAAATTTATATAAAATATACATGCATGTGTGTACAGACTCCCAACGTATCCAAACCAAATGTATGTGCCAACAACTCACTAGTCAAGACCATATCCTCCAAGCCCCCTGAAGCACCACCATCATCATCTAAAGGTCCAATGCATATAACACCACAACATTTGCATGGGTGGGGTTGGGTACAACCACTAGCTGGAGTATCTCAAGCATCTATCTCTAAAATTCTACTCGTATGATGAATGAGTGTATCAGTAAGCACACCAAGTGCATGCAAAGTGTCTATCTCCAAAACCTCCTTTACCTTAGAGGGAATCTCTGGATGAAGTGGCTTTTGGGTAGGGATCCTTGTAGGTCAATTAGGTACATGATGTGCTCTTGGTCGATCCTGCATGGAGCTTTTCCCTCGACCCTAAAACTCACCATAGTCAAAGTAATTTAGAATTTCATTGAGGACAAAATTGCAATAGAGTTTCCTCATAAAGTACAAAGGGACCTCATAGTTATTCCAAGGTGGATAGTTAAACACCATCCACTATTGCTCCCAAAAATTAGCTTTATTCAAATTGTGTTGGCATCGGTAGATTGGGAAATGTTTGGTCGTTATTAGAAATGGGGCATTGTTCGTTGGGTTGATAAATAAGGCACAAATTTGATCTTTTTTTGTTTCTTTCTTCTTCACCTCATTTGCTAATAATAAGGCACAAATTTGATATTTTGTTATTTATTTCTTCTTCACCTCATTTGCTAACAATTCGTTAGCATAGTAAGCCCTACAACTATCCCTATATGACCTTCATCTGTCAATTTAACTTATTATCAAATCAACTTGACCTAATTCTAATTCTAGGGTATTGGCCAAATAGGTATAGTGGGTATTCGTGGAAGTTGGCTCTGTCATTCTCTTAATTATCTACTCAATTTCAATTTTGTTCTTCACTATGTGAACAATTATATCCTCATGATTACCTATGGGATCTAGTGGAATTATAAGAGGGTTAGGAGGGTTGGACGGATGGTTAGGAGGGTTAGGCAGAGCATGTTGACATGTGGAGAAAAATTATAAATTAAACTATGCAAAAATTTCACAAAAAATTCAAAAAAATTGATTTAATCTACAACCTTACCTCTTATTCATGGCGACATCATCGATCTCATGAATGCAGAAATAAAAGCAACTATTTCCATGTGAGCTAGAGGTAAAAACACGATTTGGAGGGCAAAAGGAAGACCTAGAGGGCAAAACATGAATGCCAAGTAGCAAAAAATGAACACCAAAGAAGAGTAGAAATGAGAATTTGGTGGGTTTTTTTTCATTTTGAAGTTTAAGTAACGCATACATGTTACCTTTATTTATAGGAATGCGTACGCATTCCTATAAATGAAATAATGCATTCACATTACTATTATAATGCGTATGCATTATGGCTCAGGTATTTCGAGCCATAAGGCATACACATTGTTGGGTATGTCCACAAAATTATCCCCCAACTCCGTGCACATACCCAGGGGTCATATTAAGTAATTCCTTCTCTGTTTTGCCTTTTTTCTTGCTGTTTACAACCTTCCATTCACCCCTTCCCCTGGATCTAGGAAGATAGGAATGGAAACTTCAAGAGAATCAATTGGTTTATAAATATCTTTGGCTTTTAAAGTGGCTACCTAATTCTTCTCATGAGGTATTCTAGCCATCAAATTCTCACATGCATCATCTTTCAATCCTAAAGCATAAACAACCTTTGGTGAGGTACCAACTTCCTTACTTTGTTCCAAAACTGAAACTAATGCTAATATTTTTGGCACTTCACTAACATTATCCGATTTTTGTTCCTCTTCTAAATCGTCACCTATTTCTCTATCTGAATCTATCTTAGGGTTAATATCCTTCCACCATGAAACCCCATGCTTACACTTAGTAAATCCATACTCATTAGCTAGATGTCCTATAGCAAAGCATTTTTTACAATGAAAAGGCAAATCCTCATAATCCAAATTTTGTTTCCAATTCCGATCCTGAATGATCAGATCAATAAATGTAGGAATGTTTTCTAAAACATTCAAAGAAACCAGGATACGAGCAAAAGAAGAGTGTTGCATATTTGTTATTGATGGGTCTACATTAAGGATTTTTCCCAAAGAATTTCCTATAGCATGAAAATAGCAATCGGTCCAAAGGTGGAAAGGAAGACGAGACGTCCTTACCCATATCGGTTTGATGTTGAAAGCTTTTTTAAGTGGGTCAAATGATGGATAGCAAGGCTTAGACTACAACATACCAATATCCCATCTCCAAACCCTCTCATATAGGGCTTCCAGTTCTTCTCAACCCATGCCTGAAGAACTGAAAAGGAAGGCCAACAATTGGTAAATCTATAGACCACAAAGATGGATATATAATTTATTTTGATTGACATCAGGATTTCTCACTTAATGTTAATGATGCATTTGTATTGCTACAGAGAATAGGCATATGACTATTGACAGGGGGAATGAAACCGTTGACAGACAAAAGATTAATTGTGTTCCCCATATGAACTAGCCAACACACCACCTAGTAGAGAAGTGAATATTTTTCAAACATTTTAAGTTTCAAACGAAATATGACTTCACAATAGACAACATTAAATTCAATGTGTCTGAATATTACATTGTTTGTGACCTACGTAACTTTAAAATATTACATCTCACTCATGCACTTTAAAAGTATATAATACAAGTAATTTACTATATACCTTTGCTTAGTTAAAAAAAAATACATCAATTATGTTGTATAAATATAATTATATTTATAATATTAATAATATAATAGCATATAACTAATATTAATATATTTATTAAAAAAAATGATCAATATTTACTTTTAACCGGAGGCCCAGGTTACCACTTAAAACCCCTAACTAAACTCAAATGACCACATCTGACTTATAAATACCCTATAAGATTCGAACTTGGGTGGGGTTGGACACAACCAACCAACTTTTCCAACCCTTCTACATCTAATTGGTAACTTTATATTTATAATTTCAATATATGTTATGAATAATATAATATAACTATATTTAATAATATTTTAATATAATTTTATATTGTTTTATATATTACATTATTTTATATATTATAAAATTATTATATATTTTTTTAAAGTTCTATTTTTGATGTTGAACGAAGATGTTATGAGCGTTGATATGTTTGAAACAGATTTTCGTGTTTAATGTATTGTTCGAAACAATAATATAATAGTTTTAATATGGTAAAAAGACATTGAAGTTTCATAATCACTTTTATTACTTCCATTCATCCATATTTCCAAAATATTACCTCTTTAAAAAAAAAAAAAAACAAGAAATCTCTTCCAACAATGCTAACACCATCTGCATAACTATAAATATCAGATATATTAGTTTTTTACACCACGTTTAGTTTGGTATTTCAATTTCTTGGGAACTCAGCTTCCTAATATAAATATCCTGACGACTAATTCTTTATCGTTTGTCACACGGCAATGTCAACAAAACCCGTATCAACCATTAATTTACAATTTACTAGATTATAAATATCACGCAGAACTCCACACGTCCTTATCCTTTTAAGGCGGTCTGTGTACTATTTAGAACAAATCTTTCGTAATCCTCGATGTCGGATATATTTAAAATATTAGTCGGAAGTTCTACCGACCCAGTTGGTCAAAAAATAAATAATTAAAAAAAACACAACAGAATAGAAAATATGCATAATACTGTCGATTGCAGATGACAAATTTCCTATCCTGTTGAAACAATATAGTGAAGACGTGTGTTCATTAAGTTTAACCATGCGAGCGGCTATTTACTTCCCAGCGGCATTTTTCCTTATGTAATGACAATTTAGCAATGGGCTAATTTTTTGTGCTTTGAGTTTGAAAAATGTATTGGGAGGTGGTTCAATTTTTAATTTGGCTGTGTTTAGCGGGTTTTGCCTCTGCAAAATGCCTTCCTGAACCGTGTGGATCAGTGAATGTGAGGTACCCTTTTTGGATTCGGAATCTAAACTGTGGATATCCTGGATTTCAGATTAATTGTCAGGAGAATTCTACTGGGGAGCTCGCTCCGTTTCTTCGCGCCTTTGTACAAGGTAATAATACCGGTGATATGAATATTGATTTTGAGATTCTGAAGATCGATTATGCGGGCTCTCTCGTCATAAACTCGACTTCTCTCAAAGCCATGTCATGTAGTGGAACGGATGATGCCTTTATGCGATTCATGTTACCTCAAGATGGTCCCTTCACCATTTCCTCGTCCAATAAATTCTTGGTCGTCGGTTGCAATTCAGTTGGTTCTTTTAAAGTATCCGATGGCAGGCGGAGCGATGGGTCATGTAAATCTGCATGCCTAAATCAATATGATCCAAGGTACTGCAATACCTATGGCTGATGTGAAGCTGGTATTCCAGGAAACAAGAAAACGATAAATTTCACGGGCGGGGGAATCAGCTATGTAAACTTTCCTGATTGCGGGTTCTCGACTATACTAGACCCTCTTACGTGGAGCTTTCCCCCAAACACGTTTGGCTTCTTTGCCGCTGGTCATTACGGTCTCAGCCTTGATTGGAGCATTGGTCAATGGAATTGCTCAACGGCAAACGGAACATCCAATTACTCTTGTGCCAAACAAGCTGAATGCATGAACCGTCAAACAGGGCATGTATGCAAATGCCTTCCTGGATATGATGGAAATGGTTACTCTAACGGCACAGATTGCACAGGTATCTTCTCCACACTTTCTAAATCTAGAACCCTTAGGGGGCATCACGCTTTCTCTTTTATAATCATTCATCTTTAGATTTTCGAGACTCCTAATAATTTGATAATGATGATGAATGTTCAGATGTAGACGAATGCAGTGCCAGTTATCCAAATGAGTGTGTTGGACCACTGGAAGGAGGCAGATGTCATAATTTGGGAGGTTCTTACAATTGTTCATGCGCAAAGGGTTACACGGGGGATGGATTTCAAAACGGGACAAGATACCAGTGCCCAGGCTCAAACAACACCGTTATTTCTGCAATTATGGGTGACTATGCAGCGTGTCTCTGCTTTTCTTTAAATTTAAATCTGCAAAAGTATGGTTTCTAACAAAATCACTGTTTGTTGAGATGACAGGCTCTGTTTCTTCGTTCGTTGGAGTTTCTTTGGGTGCGTGTGGATTATTTTGGTGGTTGAGGAGGCGTCGCTTGAAAGATACGAGGGACAAGTATTTCCTACAGAACGGCGGTATCCAGTTGCAGGAGCATATCGCTTCCATGGGAGGAAGAAAAGGCTTGACAGTATTTTCTGAAAAAGAACTCCAAATAGCCTCAAACAATTATTCAACAGAATTAAGAAGAGAGGGTTTCGCCATAGTCTACAGAGGAACTCTTTTGGACGGCACGCCGGTGGCAATCAAAAAGCCCAAAGCAATTTCCGATGAGTTTTCCAATGAGTTTATCAACGAAATTGTAATTTTCTCCTATATCAATCACAGAAATGTAGTGAAATTGCTTGGTTGTTGCCTCCAAACTCAATATCCGTTGCTGGTATACGAATTTGTACCCAACGGCACACTGTTTCAGCATCTACACTCGACAGATAAGCACTTGCCCTGGGAAAAGCAGCGGCAGATCGCCATCGAGGCAGCAGACGCTATAGCATATATGCATCTTCAAGCCTCTCAGCCGATATTACATCGAGACATAAAATCATCAAATATTCTCCTAGACGACACACTCACTCCGAAAGTTGCAGACTTTGGCATTTCTCGTCTACGACCTTCGGACGAAACACACCTCAGCACCATGGCGGCAGGTACTCCGGGTTACGTAGATCCAGAGTTCATAAGAAGCAATCAGTTTACAAACAAAAGTGACGTTTTCAGCTTTGGCGTAGTTTTGGTAGAGCTTCTCACTGGTCTAAAACCCTTGGTGTCTGTACAGGTAGAAGTGTGCACTTTATATGACCATTTCCTGTCCCCAATCAACGACAACAACTTGATCGAAATCTTAGATCCCAACGTAGTGAATGAGGAAAACCAATGGCAGATGGAGAGTATGGCAAGGTTAGCCAAGGCATGTTTGCAAGAGATAGCAAGAGAAAGGCCGTCTATGAGAGAGGTTGTGGAAGAGCTTGCTTGGATAAGAGTTGCCACAAAACAGTCGGGACTTAACAGAGATGTGTCTCTTCTGAAGCACAGAGGTGACTCAACAGAAACAAAGCTGAATGATTATACTTCGCCAGCGCTTAGTACGAGTACTTGTGAGGATCCTTACCTTTAGCTGGGCCCCAACGAGATTATTACTGCGGAGGACCCTTCGGCCGCATTGATTCAGATTCAAATGTCACATCCGAACGGAAGTTGATCATGGTAAGACATAAATTAATTAATTATATTATTAATATTTTTTAATCATAGAAAATGATTTTCTATATATAAGAACTCTTATGAGATATAATGGCTTATGTTTTAAGTTTATAGTGTTTAGAAGTTATTTATTATTTTTATTATATTAACTCAAACTAATTCAATATATTTCAACTCATGTAGGAGTTGGTTAATTATTGGGGGAATGATTTTTTTTATATTAAGTTATATCTTCTCATATTAGTCAACACACTGATTTCTTTTTTCGATACATCGTCAATGGTAAAGTCGCTCGCGTAGTTACAATCGATTCTCTACTTCTCTTCATTGAGAAGGGTGGAGTCTTCTGCATTTGTCTTGTGGGAAATCTGTTATTGGCCTATCTTGGTGGATCTTATCCATGCAGGGAAGTGGTCCAGTGAACAATGTTTTTCAACAAACTCATACTTGGAGCATTACTATGTCTTTGGCTCCCCCAAACCTTATTTAGGAAGCTTGGGTGGTCCATGATCCTCTTTTGGCTAAGCTTTCTTCTTAGAGCACTTAGACTTTTGAGAGATGATTTGCCACCACCTCCTTCTCGATTGTCGCATGTGCCTAGCTATTTGTAATATGTTCTATTTTTATTTTAAGTTGTATTGGCTTTTCACTACCGTGCTTTACCAATGTTTGTATTGATTTGAGCCGATTTCTTTTTTCTAACATAAAGGGTGAGTTGAAATCTCTATCGACCACCTTATTATTGAAATCATCTTATATACTAATATTTTTGTATTAATATTACAAATGTGTTCTAATAATAAACTAAACTAATATGATTAATTAAAAAAATTATAAAAAAACTATACTTATGTCGAAAGATGTAACGTATAATGATAATATATCAATGGAATCTCATATTGTGAGTGTGTACATAAAACCAAAATATAGATAATGTATTAAAATTAAAACTTAAATATAAGTAACATAACAAATAGATATCACAAAAACATAAAACTTAAATACAACGGTCATACATAAATGTGAAAATAAAACATATAAATTTAAAATAAAAATTGAAACCAATCAAATAAATAAAATAAAGGAGCTAAGTAAAACGACAAGTGCATGGAACAAACACAAGCACAATAAAAAAATTAAGCACAATAAAAAAATTAAGCACAATAAAAAAATTAAGGGCTTTATTTTATTTTATTTTTAAATAATGCTGCAATATTGAAAAATTAAGGGCTTTATTTTATTTTATTTTTAAATAATGCTACAATATTGAAAGACTTCATAGACATCTAAAAGACATTATATGGGTCCTCCCTGCCTCTATGGCTCTTATAACTGATTAGGTGTCAATTTACATAACTTCCTTAATCCTTAATTTATTTTTAAACTTTACAAATTTTCTTTCACTCAATGTTTTGGTAAAAAATATTTATAACTTGATTTTTAGTTTAGCAATACACAAGTTGAATAATATCATATTGAATCAATTCTCTAATATAGTAATGATGAATATACATATATTTTGTCCCTGCATGATAAATAGGACTATTTTTCAATTGGATTGTAATTTCGTTATTATAATACAATATTACCGGTTGATTTTGTGAAAAATATAAATCGCCAAGTATTCTCCTCAATCATATTATTTCATGAGCAACTACATATATTGATGTATATTTTGCTTCTATTGATGAAAAATGTAATTGTTGGTTATTTTTTACCACCCCATGAGATAGCCCTTGATTCGATATTAAACACAAAACCAATAGCAGATTTGTGATCATTTACACATCGATCCCAATCTAAAATTGTAAAATGTGTCAAAGACACAACACCACATGCCACATATTCTACACCAAAATCTATATTGCCTTTCACATATTTTAGGGTTATTTTAATAACATTCCAATGATGTATTTTGGGATTTGACATAAACCTTGAAACTAGACTAACTGCATAAACAATGTTTGGCCTAGTTATAGTCAAATAGATAAGACTCCCCACTAACTGTGTAAACAATGTGCCTTTTATATTTTCTAAATCATCACTTTTTGATAATTTCATCCTTACTTCAATTGGTGTAGTCACAACTTTGTATTTTTTAATATTGAATTTGATCGACAAATCATGTGCGTATTTGGATTGAGAGCACATTATCTTATCATTTTTATGCCGCACTTATATACCAAGATAATAATGAAGGAGTCCTAAATTAACCACCTCAAACACATTTCTTAATATTTTATTTATGTCATAAATCAATATGACACATTTACTTGTGATTATTATGTCATCCACATAAATAACCACAACAACTATTCCATCATCACACTTTCTCACATGAAGATTAGGGTTACATGGGCTTTTACAAAACCTTCTTGTTTGATATATTCATCAATCTTGGCATACCATGCCCTTGGTGCTTGATTCAAGCCATATAGAGACTTATTAAACTTGCAAACAAGAAGTTCTTGACATTTTTCACAAATCGATATGGTTGTTCCATGTAAATATCCCGTTACAAATCACTATTAGGAAATGCATTTTTCACATCTATTTGATGAACCTGCCACTTAAAGTTAACGACCAAAGCAATAATAATTCTTTTGTAATCATGTTTGCAACAAGAGCAAATGTTTCACTAAAATATTTTCCTTCTTGTTGAGAATGCACCTTTGCTACAAGATGCATTTTGAATTTTTCAATGCATCCATCAAATTTATACTTGGTCTTATAAACTGATTTAGTAGCAATAATGTTCTTATATTTAGGCATTTTTATAAGTTCCCATGTACATCATTTTTCATTAATGAGTTATATTCTTTTTTCATTGGATCTTCCTTTTCTTTTTTACCTTTTGCTTCTTCATAATATCGAAGATCACCGACTTTGGCCATTCCAATCATCAAGGCTTAGTTAAGATTATGATCTTTATCCTCAACTTGATTACTCTTTTGATAAATTTCTTCAATACTTTTCATTTTCCTTGGGGGGAATTTATGTATTTTCACTAGGTTATTCCTTCTTTGTGTCCTCAATGTATGGAACTAAATCAAAAGTAGATGTAGATTGCTTATGCATACCTTCATCAAATACATATTTACTAATAATTACTTTCTTAATTTTAGGATAATATAATGTGTAGCCTTGAAACTGTTCACTATAACCAATGAATATACATTTCATACTCTTATTATCAATATTACCAACAGACTTTGCATTTTGCATTTTTCTTACCAGCGGTTTTTCCTTTTTCTTAATTTTTCTTTTAATTTTCTCTGACGTTGCTCTTAATGGATGAATTGGAGCTTCCACCACAACTTCCAGATGCTTCTTATCAGTCTTCTTGCCCCAAGAAGATTCTTGCTTGCGCTTGGATTTTTTACAAGAATTTGAAAGGGCCTAATCTGAAAGTAGTTTTGGCATTTGAAGGGAATACCTTCAAAGTCTAGGGACTGAAACTAGCTTTTATTTTGCACTTTCAATTCTATACCTGCAGGCAGCTCCTGAGAAGTGTCCAAACACACCAAAATTCTAGCAAAAGTTGTTCGAAGAATCATCAATTTTCAATAAAACAACTAAAGCATTACAAATAACTGAAAGACCCATTATATATCAAAATTGAAGTAGAAGATACAATAATCTCACCCAAATAGGACGTAGTAAAATATTTTTTATTAAAAGGTTGAAATCAGGAGTCTAGGGTTTCATAAGAAGAATATGATTTTCCCAGGACCAAGATTTAGCTTGAAAAATCTTATTTCGATCAGCTACAGAATCAAAAGTAACAATAAAAAAACCTTTGACACATGGAAAATTTGCTATATTATCTTCTAGCATAGATTTCCAAGAATTAGAAAGCCATTGGTGAAGGGATGAAAGTGATGGCTAGAACTGATCAAACCAACAAACCAAACCCCTCTCTAAGAACCATTCCTTTCCTTCCAAAACATCCTCTAGAGCTTCTCTTTCAAAATTAACAACCATTAATTTAACGGAGGATGCCCTCGCCTAATCAATTACCGAAACTTCAAAAACTTTCGCCATCAGATTTACTAGAAGATGGGATAAAGGTTGTTGTTTTGAATAACTATCCATCCCCACACTATCTTCAACATGTGCCTCCTCGGGATACGCCCTCCATTTCTCCACAGCTGCTAGTGGATCCCCATCCAAACCTATTCTCACCTCTGCACTGTGCTTCCAATTCACTCCAAATTTCCCTATCGTCAACGTTGTTTGGGAGGACCAAACGCTGGCAGAATCCCTAATTTCCACAATCAGGGATCACAGGATTGCCGCCCATGTGTGCAATCTATTGAAATTTCAATATTCTATTATTAATATAGAAGAATTTTAAATTAAACTTTATAATTATTGTCACGATATGTATTTCCAAATTTTTGATTGGCTTAAGAAAATATAAATAATTAAAAACTGATTGTCATTTAGTCAATTTTTATTCTAAAAAATTATTTCTGCATTTATTAACCAGTACATATTAATATGAGGTCAATTGTATACAAGTCATTAACATGTTATTTAGTTGTCATGAACATGTCATTTGATTAATTTTTATTTTTTAAATTATATATTATAATAATATTAAAAAATTATTATAAAAATACTTTCTAATAAATATATTATTTTATATATTATATTTATTTATTATTTTATAGTTACATTAAAATTAGAATAATATTTTCAAATAACACTACTCAAAATATTCTAAAATTAATATACTAAATTTTAATCAAAATTTTGTAATTGTTAACATAATATTATTTCTAATTATTTGATTGGCTTTAAAAAAAAGAAAGAAACAATTACAAAGTAAGAATTCCTAATATTTATTTTTCATTAAAATTTTATAAAAATATACCAATAATTTATATTCACTTATAACAAATTCAAAAATGTACATAAATAAATTGTGTTCTATAATTTTTCAAATAAATATTTTTATTAATAACATATCACAATAAATGTTCCATTGTTTAAAAGATAAAGATTGACTTAAATTATAACATATATATCATATAGTTCAACCCAATAAAATAAAATAAATAAATTTCAGAATTTATAGGGAAATGGTTTGACCTTGTATTACATTCCATCTTCCTCTTCACTTCAGCATCAAATGTGAAAGCTAGTTACAACAAAACATGGAGAGTTAAACTGTATTGCTGAACAATTATTTACCCCAAATTCACTGCCAAATTTGGTCCTTAACCAAATAAGTCATTACTAAATGTTTTTAAATAATATCCATATCCATAATATAGTTTGGTTACGTGCTTTTTTCAACGCAAAACATTTTGAATTGAAAAAAACCTTCACCAGTGCTTTTCAAGTTTGAAACTGTCGATAGTTTCTGCTTGCACGTTTAATTCCTCCGCCATATTTCTATACTCATCGTGGTCATGTCTTTCATTAGAAGGCTAATTAATCTACAGAGCTGCAACCTCTAAGGGGCTCAATCAATGACATAGAAAAGACATCATCTTCTCCCACAATAAGGGGCTCATTCAATAGCTGCAACCTCTCCATTGAGTAATTTGATGAGGTGGCTGCTGTGGTGAGATCATTTAACTTATGTTGAATACGTTGGAGGCCCTAGCCAAGCTTCTTACTACTAGCAAGCTGGTCATAATGCCAATCAAATAAACCTTCTTCACTTGCTCTTCAATGTCAACAATGTTCTGTTGTATCTTCGTTTTCATTCTATAGTGAGAAATTACATTATAAGGGGGTAATTGTATATGACATTGGTCTACGATTTCATTGGCCTTTATAATACCTGTATTAAATTATTTCATCGACTTGTTCACCTTTGAAAGTGTGATCGGTTGTCTCTAGTAACAATTGTTAACAATATCGCCGAGCTTTAGACATCAAATACCTCTAGATTTGCATGTTGAAAGGAATAGTGGTATTCAAATATAAATCAAGTTTATAAATATATCTCCACTCCACACCTATCAACCGTAACAAGAATCGAAGTTTGGTCATGCTTGTGCTCTTCTAACATTACCTACACCACAATTTTTGTGGTGGGTGATATAGTATATTTTCTTAGTTATTATCACAGATCGTGCGGTTCATTATAGACATCGATCTCTGATGTTTTATGTTTGGAGCCACTGCAGCAACCATGTCTAATAAATCTATTCGACTAGTACATCTCTACAGTTCAGTGGTAAGTAATATCCCATATGCCCTCGGGTTCATACTTCAATGGAACATAAAATCGCAAGATCGTGCGGTCCATCACATACATTTAATGCCTTTAAAGCCTTGCTAAGCTTTTTTGGGAGCTTCTAAACATAGGTTTTACATCTCATTTAGACTCAAGAGGCCCTAGCCTACATATCCCATTTGCAATCATGACTATATGAAGACCAATAGGGCGATTGGTTTTCATCCATAATAGATCCATATTTAGGATTTAGAAGCAATGGTAGAACGGTGACTGTACAAGGAATGTCACGAAGAACATAAATGAGCGAGCTCAAGTGACTGCCTGGTAGTGTGAAGAACATCAAGCATGATCAGGGGCATTAATGCATTAAGGAGCTCGAGGACGTTGCATGATCTTGGTCATTATGACCACTTTTCCACCCTTATAAGCCAGGCTCCCTTCTCTCTCTTCTCATTCTTCTATATATTGAAGGCTTTTGCCTTAGTTTGTATTCCTCGGCTAGAGATAGCAAAGCTTTGTTGAAATCACTTTGTTAAACTCTTTTGAATAAATATAAGACATCTCAACTTCTAGTTGAATGCTAAGTGTGCTTTATTGAAGCTTGATTTATAGAGTGTATGTTTTATATTCACCATATGTATGTCCTTCATGTACCTTGCTTCAATTCTATTGGTTTCCCGTAAGTTGTGTGAAGTTTTAGCTAGTGAGGTCCTTCTTGAAGTGTCTTATATAGACCTATCTCTTCCTATCCTTCAAGTCATAGGTCTATTTTCAGTCTTCATACAAAATACTCATGCTTGCAGCCTTGTTATAGAATCTAATCAGTTCTCATCCTGATTGAATTCATTAGAAGTCATAGAAGTGTCTAAGCTAAAAGTGGATCATTGAACATTTGGTGCATCGCCACATTTAGAATAGATTTTCATTCATGTACTTTCTCTCCCTTTTCATCCCAACAACATAGGTTTAATAAAAGGGACTATATTGTCATATCTGAGGACCTAGCCTCATTAAAAAATTTTAGAGGTCTGACCCAAATTTAGGATATCCATAGCCTAGGGTCATTCCCATGTTGGACTAGGTTTGAGAGTAGGACTTGAACACTTCTGCTTTCAGCTAGGGTATAGCCTAGATGTCCAAGAGTTTCTGGCACGCCCGATGGGACACATTATTTTGGTATAGCTGAAGTCGAGAGTTGAGAAGAAGTATCTGTAGCAAAGGAGGATATCCATCATCACCAGAAGTTGACAATTCTCCAAGTTGCAGAGTTCATAGCGTCATCTAGACAACACCTTTCATGCCAAAGGCCACTAGAAGGTGAGTTAACAAAGGTATTCCCTTTGAATTCATTGAGCTACCTCATGTTTCATATAAAAGAGCAAGATTCAATAGGAGATGTCCCTATCCCCCTAAAAAAAATCATCTCTTGGTCATCCCATTGTTTTAGAAAGTGCAACCCCCAGTATGTAAATAATAAGATTTCAAGATTTTGTACCCTTCAATGGTGGTAGCCCCCTTAACTTCCAACACATAGTTCAGTGGAACATAAAATCACAAGACCGTGTAGTCCATCACAGAGATCGATCTCTGATGTTTTGTGTTTGAAGCCACTGTAACAATCTTATATAATAAATTCATTCGACTAATATATCTTTATAATTTAATGGTGAATAACATCCCACATACTTTCAAACTTACAATTCATTCAATCGAACATAAAATCACAACAATATGCATCCATTACAAACATCAACCTCTAATATTTTGCATTTAGAACTATTACAACAATCTTATATATTAAATCTATTCAACGAACACATCTCTCCATCAATCTACTTCGCCCCTGCCCTTCCCACCACAATGTAAGAGGCAACAACACTACTTTAATTTGAAACCATAAAACTTTCATAAAGATTTCATACAAATGATGTCAAGCATTATTTTGCTAATTTAACACATGGAGAAATATTACTTGACCAAATATAGGAGCCATTAACTTTACATCCACACATTTGATATACGGTAAAGGGAGATGCACGTCGTACTATATGTTGAAATGACACTTTATTCCATACTGACGGAGGGTACACAAAAGTTTATTATATACAAATGTGAGAATATTGTAAATGTATAAATGTTACCATTATAACTCTTATTCAATTGTATAAATGTAAAAATAACCAATCTCATAAAATTTGAAAAATTTAAATTTAAATAAGAATTAACAAAACACTCAAGGCCACACCCTTATGCCTAAATGTCTAAAATTATTATCTAAAAAGAGAACTTAAAGAACCCTCAAAGTATATGTATTTCATTCAAAAATAGGTGGAATAACAGAATTAATAAGTCAAATGGGGAAAATTGATGGCAAAGGGTTAATTTGCATTGGAGTGGTATCCATGGGCGGGGCTGGAGAAACTCTGCTTTTGAAAACAATGCTCAATAGTAAAGAGGTGCAGGATACCTTTAAGCTGGACTTGGTGCTTCGGCTCACGGTTTCCCACAATCCTCTTTCTTCTTTTCGGCATAATCTTGCAAGGCAGAAACCTCAGCAGATAAATTAAACAATGTGATGAAGTATTGTTTCAATCGTTTTCGTTTTGGGAGATGCTTGAATCTTCCAATGTACAATAGATATTCAAATATATTAACATGGTAAAAGGACCAAAGGGCCTACATAAACTACTCATTGAATCCATTACCTTGCCAATATCAATAAGAGGTGATGTATAGTGTACTATATTAGCAACAACTAAATACATCAAAACTTTAATTTAAGGGAAAGACCCCTATCGTTGTGCATGTTTTAATTGTTGAACATGTCTTTTGTTAACATGTGTTCCATCGATGAAACATATTGTTGTGTATAAATATTAAAGTGTACCAGAAGTGGAACATGTAGTATCTAATATTTGTTCAACATTTATTGTATAAAATTAAAAGTAACCAATTACATCTTCACAAGTAAGACTCAAGTATTGATACTCTAATGCACAACTATTGGTACTCCAAAGGTTAAGTTTTGGTCATAGGTTTAAAAAATGCATTTTATGATCTTTCATGATAAAATCAATTATATCATAAAATGTATAATCTGTTAGACCTTAAAACCTTAGTTATAAGTAGTTAAATCGACATATTAAAATGGGTAAATTTTTTGAAATCTAATATGATGTTATGGCACCTTAATTCGTTGTCCAAAGTTAGGGTGTGCAACTACTAGGACCTTTCCCCTATTGTACCAAGCTAAAAATAAAAAATGAAAAATTATTGGATATTTATTTTTATGGGTAAAGTGTATAAAGTGGTTGTAGGTTAATAAAAGTACATTAAATTTATATATATAATATATCAGATAAATTTGAATTAAATATGATAATATAATAACATAAATGAAATTGATGTGTGATATTAGGAAAATGTTTATTAGTTTACATGTGTGACATTATATATTGATTTTATTTCTTTTGTTTAACATAATTGTGATATATTGTGTGAGATGTAACTAAACTTGCGTAGAGGGGTTTTACAAAGAGATAATAAGGAAAAATAAGTTAAATGAAATAGTATTAGAGATTGACATGAGTTTTCCTTTGTAGAAGATGCTTGTCTATATGTAAACATTTGTCTTGTTGAATAAAATAAGAAATTGTGATTGACCTTTATTTTGTGCTCTGCATATTTGAGTTTCGAATCTTCACAAAAATAGAGGTGAAATTTCATGTGAAAACAAAAATGAATATATGCTTAAAACTTTACAATCAGAGTGCATAGAGAAACACCTAACTTGAGATTTACTTGTGTGTTGTCGAAAGTTGAAAAGAGATGAAAACAAGCCCAAAGGTAGTCCCAAATCCAACCCAAAAAAATTGATCTTAATATGTAAATATAGAGAAAATAATCATAATCAAATTGGTTCAGTTCAAGTAAGTGATGCAGGAGCTTCTGGGTCTGTGTGTAATCTTACATAAAAAAAATAGGTGTAGTTAGCATTAATAAAATACAGTAACAAGTTTAGTTGTTTGGTGTTATGTAGTATGGTTACAAGCATCATAATTTTTGTTTTCGTCACCACATGGTTTGTTTTCTTTCCACTTTTGCTTTAGTATATTTGTGTTACAAGGGTTTCTTGTGTAAGTTGGTTTCTTACCATAGGAGCTCTATAGTAATTTATGGCGAGCCCTTTTATGGGGTTAGATTCAATCAATTGTACAATTTTAGCAACCTTAATTCTGAATTTTGGCTCTTTATATATTTATTTTGCACTTTTTAAAGCTTGATATTGGTCATTTTGATACCTTGTATTGATAAGTGATAATATGTTTGCAATGAGGTTTGTGATGAAATTGGAAATAGGTAAAGTGGTATCTGATGTGTTAATGTTCATCATTTATGTGATACACTATCTAGGGATGTATTACCTTTATAACTTGTATGTATTTATAGATTTTAGTGCATCTTGATGTATCACAAGCATTTAATATTTGTGGCCTTAGTTGTTGAAAGGAATAAATGTAATTGGGTGGATTGTGTGTATATAAACACATCCCCTACACTTGAGAAAGGAATTTGATTCTAGATTGAAGAAAAAGTCTGAGTGCGATTTCAAAGAGTACTTCAAGTAGTTCTTTGTGCAAATTTGAGAAGGACTAGTGGAATTGAGTCATTTGAAACCATGCTCTATTGTTGGGTTGATGCTTGTAAGCCTACAAGTTATGTTTATGATTGTGTGTTCAATCATTATAAGGCTACATCATTGGAAATGGATTTGATGAAGTGTAATATCTCTTTGAAGCAATAAAATCATGTTATTATTACGTGAATTTCCTTTATATATTTGTGGGTTGTGTGTTAGAAGACATCTCTTAACTAAGACCTCTAACCATGGTTGCATCATTTGGTATCAAAGCAAAGAAACAACTCTAGGATTGAGAGATCAAGGCTGGTGTTTTCCATTATTTGCA